>JAWWEW010000169.1:4718403-4919421 GCA_035583185.1 Anabacerthia variegaticeps
CTTTCAGTGTGATCAAACTTATTGTGGGACTTTCTGTGTATATGAATTTCATCTTTCAGCAAGCTGAACATAAATTGTAATAACCAGCATAATGTAATCCTAATTATATTTCTAGATTTTTGCCTTCTGTAGCACATTAATAAGCTGCATGAACCTTCTGGTCTGAAAATATTTGTTTCTAACAAGATAATAAGTGAAGTTATCAGCATACATTTCTGTAGTAATTATAAAATAATGGTAGGAAATAATTACTCCTATTTCTCACAGTCTGTCCTTTTCATATATTGGGATCAGATACAATTTATCTTCTCTGGACATTAAATATATGGTTTAGTTGCTTATTAATATTTCCTTTTGTTTCTAGCTCACAGGTTTTTTTATGTTGAATTAAAGAGTGTCATATTGTGGCTTAGTAAAATTATATATTGATCTGAGATTTTCAGTATTTTTCAGGTATTTGACAAGAGCCCACCCAGTTAATACCAACAGGACTCTTTGATCCCTATTAATGTAACATGGATCAGTGTCAGAAAATGCATTGAAAGATAATGCTAAATAATATGAGTAACTAGTGAAAACATCCCAAGACTTGGTTTAAATGATATTTGAAAGTGTGACCAAATTATTGCTGTCTTGAATAAATGCATGTTATTTCTAATGTATCACTGGGGGAGAGTGTTATAAAAATATTACTTTAATGATTGTTAGAATTGGCTGATGTAGTATGGGGTTATTAACAGTGGTCTGGCTCTCTCTTTTGTATTTAAATTTATGAAAAAAATCCTTTTTGTTGGAATTAAATCTTATAAACAGCGGAAATGATAAAAGAATGGACAGAACCAGCAGGCTGAAATAGCTGAACTCTGCGAGCCTGCAGAATCAGCTCTGAGGAACCACAAAAACATCATCTTAGCAGATGTTTGACTTGTTCTGTCTGTCACTGTGTCTTCCAGATGTTGGGTCAGTGGAGGGCCTGGCTTATCACCGAGCCTGGGACACGCTGTACTGGACCAGCTCCACCACGTCCTCCATCACCAGGCACACGGTGGACCAGCGGCGGCGAGGAGCTTTCCAGCGGGAGGCCGTGATAACCATGGCAGAGGACGACCATCCACACGTGCTGGCTCTGGATGAGTGCCAAAAGTAGGGATTACACCTTTCCTACCACACCTGCCTTGGCTCCTGGGGCCAAGCAGCACCTCTGTGTTTCACCCTCAGCCTTTAGGTCACTGCTGAACCCTCTGGAGGTTCATCTCCTTCATTAGGACACAGATGTTAGTCATTTTTTATAGAGCAGTGGCAGAATTAAGATATATTTCAAATAATCATTTCATGGAATGTTAAAAAACTCAAGCTGGTTTTTCTTAAAAGTGAGCTAAGTCTAAATTATTAGAGTGGGTTTTTTAGTGATTTCATCAGACTTGTTACTCTTGTTGCTTAAAGAACAAAAATTAAGTTTTTGCAGAAAGGAATCTGAGTTTCTTGTGTGCAAATTATAGGTCCTCATGCTTATTACAGAAATCAGTGTTGTATAAAAGTGTATAACATGAGATGTGCATTTATGGTACTTATGGACAACACCCTGCCAAGATGTCTAACTTAGTTCCCTTCCTGCCATGCTCTAGCAGGCTGTTTCTTAGTAAGATAGGAGGCTTTATATTTCTTCTTCAGCCTCCTGTTAATAAATGTCTCATAAATTTGAGGTGTTTTAATGTTCTGTGGTAATTCTGGAAGAAAGACAACCTGCTTTGCTGCTTCTGTCTCTCCTTTGGGGAGCACCTTAACTTCTGGTTTTAATTTGTGGTAGCTGAACATACAGAGTTCCATGAGTAGTCGAGGTTATCCCCATGTGTGACTTCTTGTCCTCTTGATGCAAATGAAGAGCATATGCTGTATTGTAAAATATGATTATCCAGGGGTGATAAATAACCCACCTAAATACTGATGGAGACTGCAGGGAGAGCATGGGCAGGTTCTGAGCAGTTGATGAATTACATCCACAGCCTATTCCATAACATTTGCCCACTGTGCTGAACTGGAACAAGGGTCTGATTGTGGCTCCTGCAGAGGACATTGAGGTCCCTTTCTTCCCATGATCAACTTCTCCACCCCAGTCCTTTGGTCTGTGTATCTCAGTTCCAATGTGGGACAAGCTGCAGGTTGATTTCACTGTTAGAAATTACTAACGCACTCATTAGCAGAATTAAGTTTAGATCATACATTAGCAGAATTAAGTTTAGATCATTCCACAGCTTCTGTCTCTCTGTAATGGTATATTAATATAGAGACAGGATCAGAATTGAACAGGTCTGTAGGAGAAAAAAAGCTGTACTTGTATACAAATTAATGAACTAGGAAACTGCTATAATTTATAAGGTATTGGCTATTACATTTCCTTATTCACCACTGATTATCACAATTACTCAAAGATGCCATTCAGAGTTGTCCCTGAAGGTGTATGTTGTTTTTTTTTCCCTGTAGCTCATTTCATACAGAGCTAAATTATAAAATGTATCTTATGGTTTTATTTGTTATTTTGATTTTAATACAGCTTAATGTTTTGGACTAACTGGAACGAGCAGCTCCCGAGCATCATGAGATCGACCCTGTCAGGCAGAAACGCCCAGGTTATCATTAGCACAGATATTCTGACTCCCAATGGCCTTACCATTGACCACAGGGCGGAGAAGCTTTACTTTTCAGATGGCAGCTTGGGGAAAATTGAGAGGTGTGAATACGATGGATCCCAGAGATACGTGAGTAACACCAACCCCTGCCCGTGCTCCTTGGCAACGTGTCTGTTGGCATTTGGTACCATCTTGAAAGGGAAAGGGCATTCCTTGCCTAAGTTTCTCCTAGCGTTAGTTGTATGTTAGACTTGGAACTTACAACTCTGTTGGACTACAAACAATGCTCTGTTTGCTCAGAATTTATTCTCTGTAATGCTTGAGTGTTACTGGACAAATCTTTTATTTTCTTTTCTAATTGTGCATTTTCAGATATATCAAATTGCACTCCTTCACTCTCTCATCAGGATACATTTTGGTCCTTGGGTGCTCTTATTTTCACTTGTAGCAGACCTTTTGCTAGGAATATGCAGAAGGCAGTTGATCTGTGCTCGTGATTTCATTGCATGTTTAGCACTAAACTTCTTATATTTCATTAAGGGATTTTGTAGCTCCCAAAGTTCAGGGTAAAATGAATGAAGGGCATGTTTTGGCTTGTATTCCATTCCCAGCTCTGCAAGTACGTCATCTCACTTTGCCATCTATTAACTGGAAAAAAGCCCTTCATATGCAGGATAAAAGCTTGGAAATGTTTTTGCATCTTAAATAAGAATTTTCTGGAACCTTATCCAAAAGTTCCACAAACTTTGTTTAGGCAAAATGTTCTTATCAGAGTTGCTACTACTTGTAGCAACATGTAGTTTTGCATAATTTCCTTTTCCCTTTTATTTTCATTTGTATAAATTAACTTATTTTGTATAAATTAACAGCTCACTAATGTTTTCAAGAGCAGTAAATATATCAGAAACTGGACAAACCAAAGCTGGATGGATTCTAAACTTTAGAGTCTCTGACCATGTATTTGCTGTGAAAATTGATTAACTTTCAGGGATTTTTTGCTCAGTGAACCCACCTGTATACCTGAGAATAGCAGAGAGAAGGCAGTTTGGTGGTTTCTTTTGGAATGTTGTTTTGTTTTGTCATTTGGGAGTTAAAAACAATGTTTTCCTTAAATTCTGTATCCATTCGTCAGTCTTCCTAAAATACATTCGGTCTTCTCTGTTTCTATTCCTGACTACTTTGAATAATTATGTATCTAGAAAGTACCTCAGTTTCTGTCTCACACACATACATAAAAATACATAAAATTATTTTTCAAATAATATCTCCAGGAACATGTTGCCATCTTAAAATACAGGTATAAGGACTACATATGGGGATGGAAATTAATCATCCATTTTTTTTCTGATCCTTGTCATCTTTCTCATCTATTTCCTATTCAGGACTTGGAAAACAATTGGAAAGTTCTAATATATTTTGTTATTCTTCTCTTGACTTCCTGTCCTTTATTGGTATGTTGTTGCTGTTGTTGTCAGTTTTGAAGACTGACAGTAAATTAGAGGACTTCTTTGTATGTTACTCCACCACATGTTTTATTAATCTACATTATTATAATTGTAAATTACAGACTCTCATTAGGTAAGATTCCTTGGTCAATTAAAAAGGGCTATTTAAAAGGCACAAGCCACTTTTATTTATTTCAGAAGTAGAAGTTGTGCTAAAGCTTCTTTGTGTGTGCCTGCAAGGCTATTGCTAATTCAGGCACTTCTCCTTACGTTCCTGAAGCTTAAGGATGTGCAGAAATAGTTATATATGTATATATATTTTTATATATATATATATGCATGCCATTTGGTTACAGGGATTTGCTTTGCCCAAGTGCATTGCCATCTCTGTGTATGAAGTGATTTGTCTATGTCCACTATTCTTGCCACATTTATTAGGGAAAAAGAAAAACATCTCATTTAGATCACAAATAGTAAGTAATTTTAAAAGTAATTTCTTCCTCTATGCTTTCCCTGAACTGTTTTCTCTGAAAATACCTCTTCCTAGATTGGATATTCTCTTCATCCTCTTCGAGTTCAAGAGGAATTCTTGAATTATTTTTCTTTTGCTTTTTTCAGCTGGAGTTATTATTTTTCCCCTCTTCATTTTGGCTCCACTCACACTTTGTGATGTCTACCTCTGTCTTGTACTGCTGGTTCTTGTTCATTTTGCTATTCCTTCTAGTTTTACTGTCCTGATCCCATTTTTCCTCAGGTTTTGAATTTGCTGTCAGTTAAGTATGAGGTAATTAGCAGATATTTAAAGAGTTTAACTTATCTTTGCACAGGGGATAGCAAAATAGGCATCACAAACATGACATGCAACAGGATGCAATTTAGTTGCAGAAACCATTACTAAAATCCCACTTTTTCATCAGGCCTCTGACTTTAAATTTACCTCATAAGAAAAACCACTCATTCAGTTCTCTCAGCCATTGAACATTGAAATGCCCAGTTTTCCTACTTGGCTTTCTGTCATTTATATTCTTATTCTTCTTCTTTACATAAACAAAAACCTCCTGACAGCAATAACTGAGCCCAGCATGTTCTTGTGAAGGCTTTTTGGGATGTCTCTTGTGTTACCTATACCGAGGTATCTACTATTAATTGTACTACACTGACATGTATTTTGGGACAATCAGCTGATTCCATTGGCAAAAGTCCTGCTCTGAGTGCTCAGTTTTCCTAAATTAATTAAATGAGAATTGTCATAGCAGATAAAACCCCAGCAGGCTGCTGGTATTTGCCTCCCCAGATTGCTGATCACCCTCTGAGTTGAATTCTTACCCATACAAGTAATGCCTGATATTGATTATTGATCAATTGATCAGTATTATTGATCCAGTGAAATAATATTTCCAAGGCAGTTGTTTTCCTTGTCCAGCCTGCCAAGATGTCTGGTTTCTGTGACATCAAGAGAAGACATCAAGGAATGATGGTTCCACTCTTGTGGTGAGCTGGGAGCCTTTAGGGTGGTCCATCGTGGTCCTGGCCATGAACCACCTGTCGGGAAGAGTTGGAACAGGTTTCCCTTTGCCTCACCATCCTTGCTCTGGTTTCTGTGAGGTTAACAAAGGCAGGAATTGGGTAGTGGGACATGAAAGGCTAATGGCAGTGCCATGAATTTCCTCCCAGGGAGCAGCTTCCCTCATCGTTCCCATCCCCACCACAGTCCAGTGCAACGAATGAGGCGAGAGTCGTTTAGCACTGTGGAATTGACTCTCTTAAGTGGATTGTAAGGGCTTATCGATTTTGTGTTGGCTTGATATGTTAATACTGGTATTAAAAAACTGGTATTGGCTGCTGCAATACTCTTTGAACTCTGAAAATTATTTTTTGTTCCTTTTTATTATTTAAATATATAAAGGTGGTGGTGGTTGTGTTGTGTGGTGTTGGTTTTTTTTGTTTTTTTTTTTTTAAACATTCCTTATTCTGCTCTTTCAGATCTTCCTGTTTGAAAAAAACCCAAAAGTTCACCATCACTCCCCCATTTTCTTCCATTTTTGCTCCTGCCCTCAGCTGGGTTTAACATTGTGGCCACAGCTGTTTTTAGCTGCTCAGTGCTTTAATTATAACATTTTGTTCATGAACACAGAGACTGAGCCAACAGCAAATAAAGCTGACTTCATGTTTTAGATCTATTTTTCCAATAAATTGTGAGCTAATTTGACTTTTTTTTCTTCCTCAGTGTTCAGTATTCTGTAACATTTTACATGTGCAAAAGATCCTGTAAACGGATGTGTGGTTGCTTTCTAAAATCCAGTTTGGAATGTTTTGGTGTCAGTTACAGATTTGTGGGCCTACAATATGATTGTTATAATCAATATGGCTTTAGAGGTGCTTCTAGTAATTATAATCTTCATGTAATTGCAACCTGCCAGTAATTGTAACTTTCAGTTTCTGGAATATGTGTTTTTATTCCATTGAATTCCTATGGCAAAGCAGTGGAACGAGTTCCATAGTTGGTGCTCAACTTCTGTGATGTTCAGGAACATTTTATCAGATCTCTTCTTCAAACCACTAAATGCAGAAATGAAAGCTGTAGGTTTGGCTTTGCATTTATGAAACACTGGAGTTTGACTGACAGCTAAAATTACTTTTCATGCATTATATTTCTTTGTGGGAGAAGTATCTTTGGAGAAATTAGAGTAATTTTGGTCACTTCTGGAAAGGTGTTTGTGGTGACATCGATGTTACTATGAGAAGTTGCTGAATAACTCATTAAAGCAGCATAAAATGAGACCACTCAAGGGACCTAAACCAGAGAGAAATAATGCCAAATATTAGCATTTAAAAATATAGAATATCCAGCTCCATTAAAATCAGAATGTGCTAAAAAGTCTTAAAAAAGATTCCAATATCTGAACATGAACAGTTGAAAAAAGCTGCAGGTCCTGAGTGTGACTCTGGGTTGAAGAACCACATTGCTGTATTCTCTGTGTACTGGTAATCAGATATGAAAACTAACCTGAAGGAAAATCATGTCACAACTGAAAGGCAGATATTTTAATAAGCTTGGATGGTTGTCCAGAAAAAAAAAATTAAAAATGAGCCTACTTTGCATAGAGAAATTACTTAACCAGGTTCTGCTGTCCCCCTGTGACTTTTCTAGATGGCACTAGAAACATTAATAGTAGAGAAACAAGAAATGGCAATATTTGCCACCTTGACATTTAAGTTATCGTGGTTTGCCTCTCCTATTTCCCCCTATTATAATAATTAGTGGAGCAAGAGTTGTGTTCTGGGCTTTTTAATATATTCTTTCTCTGTTTGAAAAGCAGCTGGAATAGTATAGATATTCTTGGCAATGAATGGTACTAAAAGCCAAGTGGATTTTTTTCGTTTTCTCTGTCCTGCAATATAAATGCAGCAGTTGTAGCAGGAATGTTCTATTCTTGATTCTTTTCTCTTGTAAATATGATTTAAAAAAAAAAAGTATGTTTCTCAACTTTTTAGATGTCCACATTTCCCTTAAAAATTTATCTGAAGAAGCCCCAAACCAATCCAGAGAGTGAGATACCCACTCCCTGCTTAATTAGTTGTTTTTCTAGGGAGTTCATTCCTTTGACATTGATGAGTCTCTTTCCTTCAGCAGTTCTGTAAAGTATTGCTAAGTTCAAACCCGATGAAAGTTATTCCGTGGCCAAAGGGAATAAAATCCTCTAAAATCCCCGAGAAGGAGGGTTGCCACAGATCCAGCATTTTAGTTTGGGACCATTTGCTGAAATACCTTGAATGTCCAGGGTTGATAGCCCAGTAGAAATTAACTTAAAGAAGGAATTAATGGAAAGATAAAACTAATCTCCAAGGCTATGGAGAATTAGATTATTTATAATACCTCAGCATCCCCCAAAAACTCTGGGCTTGAAATAAATGTAATATTAGATGGAGCTTGTCATTTATGTTGTGGAAAATAAGTATTGTGACATTAATATGTGTGTAGTTTGGAAGAACCTGGTTAATACAGTTGTAATTTCCAGAGCTTGTGCTTTCCAATTCGATGGAACAGAGAAGTGCAGGTCTCTTACAGGGGCTTTAGCTGTCGTTCAGCTCAACTGCAAATTAAGTACCAATTACTCACTAAAACACTGCAAATTCAGCCCTGCAGTTTGGTTTTCAGTGCCTTAGATGTTCATTGCTGGCATGGGGGACCAGAAAGGAGGTGTTGAGGAGGAAGGGCTTTTGATTTTATTACATTGTGCTTGGGCAGTTCTGTGGAAAGAGGATCCTGTTGTTGTTGGTAAATGTGGCAATCTGATGTGGCTGTTTTATCCTTTGCTATTTGGCTGCTCATTCACATTATTGAGATGGTATATTTAAAAGATAAAATAATTAAAACCAAACCCCATGCATTAAGGATATGACAGTGATGAAATTATCTTTCCATTCACACCAGTCAACAAAAGGCTGATTATTTTAGTAGATTTTGGCACTTACTGGCACTGCTCTTCCACAGAACCCCAAATAAATGTAGACTGGGGATTCTAATTCCTTTTGGGGTAACAGGAATCTTTTGTCTTTAACATCCACTTCTGCTTCTGGCTAACACTTAATATCACAGTGTTGAAAGGGCAGAATTTAGATATTCTGGATCAAGGCTGATTTGTTTATCCACTCAGAGATAGCAGGCAAAACAAGAAGTCTGATCTAAGTGTTTATTTTTTTAAAAAAATACTTATAAGTTATGAATTAGCTGATTTTATTTTTCACCTTGGCTGTGCAACTGATTTCCCTCTATTACACTCATTTTTTTTCCATAGGTTCCTTTTCTATAATCTTTTAAGAACAGTATTCATAACTTAGTAATAAATACGGGATACTCTTTTATGTCTTTCATTTTAAAGAATAAAATACATTCAATAATCGACCAATGTGGTGTTCTGTTTAATCAGTCCTGTCCAAGTCAGCTTTCTGATATTGATCTAAAATGTTATTTATTTTTAAATTACAGCTATCACTTTGCACTTGTGTAATGATTTTATAAGGCAATTGACTTTAAATTGTCATTAATTTTAACCTTTTTAAATGCAGTTTTCTGTACTAGAATTGTTATTTTGTTGTGGACCTCTAAGGAGGTTTTGGGTATCTTTAGAAAAGTGAAGAGCCCTTAAAAAACATTTAAAAGCTTTATTAGATAGAGCTGCTCGTTTATTAAGCATTTTGAGAGAGAAATATTGTCAATAAGCAATTCATTAGAGTTAAAATACTAGAGAATAATTTATATTTGAAGCTGGTGCATTAACTTTATGTGCTCTTCTTTAAAAAGAAAACAGTTTTGCTCTAAAAGTCAAGCATTGTCATGAGAAGAATCATTATGAGAACTTTTCATCTCTTACAGCAAATACTTCAAATTTGACGTGAGTGAAGGTTTTTATCCTTTAGGATTACAACTATTGGATGTGTCTGATGTCCACTGGTTCAGGTGCAAGGGCTGCTGTTAGGGATGTCTTGTTCAGGTTTCCCTAATGTTTGGAAATTGTACTGATGTTGTTGCAATTTCTGGTATAAATTTAGACTTAAAAAAATTAGAAATGAACCCTTAAAATTCTCAGTCTTATTCCATAAATTAGAATTTAAACCTGCAGAAACATGAACTTTTTATTTGGAATGCTTGAATAAAATAATGGAGGAGATGAAATGCCACCAGCACTGGTGAACAAGTGTTTGGGGTGTTTGTTTTTGTGCCTTTATTTGGATCTTGACTCTCCCAAGGTTGAACATCCATGATCAGTCCTGTAATGAATTTATGCTTTCTTGTTCTAACCTGAGAAAGTTGTGAAAGCTGAACAGGGGAGTGTTGTCTTTAGCACTGGGTGTGACAATAAATCCTTCCAACTGGGAGAGTTTCACACCATTACAGAGAGCAAAATCTGCATTCCTACATCTGTTTCCTACAGATCTCTCAGAAACATGGCATTGTAGTTTTTTATTCATGCAATGTCTGATTACGAGCAGCGTAGGCTTTTATGAACAGCCTTACAGTAAATGGGCACAATTACAGGGGAAATCTTTTGCCATTAATCCATTCCCATCTATCTTTTAATACTTTTAATTTTGGAAAAAGGTTGGTTAGAGTGAAGTTGTCCTCTTGGGACATTTATCAGTAAGAAAAATCTTCGATTTTGTTAGTCAAACCTTCTTTAAAATGTGCAGAAATACAGGGTGGGGATAACGATGCAGAATTTGTCATAATTATCTGATTAATGTAAGTAATTTTGACATTCTGTCTGTGTGAATTTAAACATAGACACAGGATTTATTTTTTTGCTAACCTGGGCCAGAGTTTATATTTATAAATATATGTAAGTTGCTATTTTTTTCCAGAGAAACCTGGAAGAATACAATTCAATAAGAATATTGAGTATTATTTATTTCCAGTATCTAATGGAGAAGTGTTAAGTCCCTTCCAATAATTCCTTTGAGCCCAAATTAAATTTTCAACTAGAAAACTGATTAAAAAATGTGTCACATTCTACTGAACAGAAACTACCTGTGAAATTTTTGATTCTGATACGTGTAAAATAAGGGCACACCTGAAAATATTTTATAGAAGCTGTGATTTAGACTAGGACCAGTTTTATTTCAAATCTTGCTGTATAAACTACAATTCATGTTTTCTTTCTAGATTTTAAACTGATTGCTACTATGGTGAGGGTTTTTTTAATTGACAAAACACAAAACATTTCTTGTCTTGGCTTGAAGTTTCTGACGTGATCTTGAAATCTGAAACACATTTCTCACTTTGATTCGTAAAAAATGAGAATTTTTAGACTTTGAGCCGTGCTGAAAGAACCTCTTGTTCCCTTTCCTGGTCGAGCTATTGAGCAGGTAGTGTGTGGGGTAGGTATTTTTCCAGGCACATTTAGATCACCTGTGAGTTTTTTAATTAAGGAACAGATGCCTGTTTTTCTGAAATTTGGACTCTTGTAGCATCCTTTTAACACATTTTAAGTGCTGTTACCCCATTTTCCCAGGCGCTCTGAGTGTTTTGTCTGTAACTATAAAGCAATGCGAGTCACAGTTTGCACTTTTATACTGTCTTATTCGGTGACAACAATTGTTGTCGTGCTTCTCCTGTGTATTTTAGGTAATTGTCAAGTCTGGGCCAGGCACATTCCTCAGCCTGGCAGTGTATGACGAGTACATCTTCTGGTCAGACGGGGTGAGAAGGGCCATCCTGCGCTCCAATAAATACACCGGGGGAGACACCAAAATCCTGCGCTCCGACATCCCCCACCAGCCCATGGGAATCATCGCTGTAGCCAACGACACCAACAGCTGTAAGTTACAAAGGGCTGGTTCCTCAATTCCAATCTCATCGATTTCAGATGTTTTATTGAATTTTAACCAAGTTCAAACGTTTCCTGGGGTTTCATGAGTTCTTGTTGTCGCAGTAACTGTTAACTTAAGATGGGTTATAACCTCTTTCCGAGCAAATAAATATTGAATGACCATTTTCTGCCATGGGTGGTGCGCTCAGTGGATGAAGCTAAATGTTTCGCTGTCAGATTTCAGCAGTTTTGAGTGTTGTAGGTTTTCAAAACTACGATTTTGGAGGCAGCTCTGTTTATCTTTAGTATGCCGGCTTCTGAGGCATGCTGACATTTCCATCTGAGTGATAAACCCTGAATCAATTGCCCGTGAATCTGAGATACGGTGATCTTTGCTCCCTCGAAGACATTGGCCATTGAAGGAAACTTCATAAAACAGAGCTCCTCACTTAGTGTTTGTTTTTCAGGTGAGTTATCTCCCTGTGCCCAGATGAATGGAGGGTGTCACGACTTGTGCCTCCTGACGCCCGACGGGCGAGTGAACTGCTCGTGCCGAGGGGACCGAGTTCTGATAGATGATAACAGATGTGTGAGTAAGTAAAGCTGGGGACACGCTGCTTTCTCTGCTCTCATGCAGTTGTCCATCATGGACATCATTAATGCCTGAGCCATTTATTTTATTTCTTCCATACACTGTAAAAATTGATCTGGCAATTCGACACATACTGGGTTTTTTAACTGGTTTGTCTTACAAGGCTTCTGGGGAGTTAAAAAGCATTAATATTCCCCTTAAGCCCTTATTATGGTAGTGAGATATTGCTTTCTTATTTATAGTTTGGATTTTTACATATCACTAATTCTATTTTTACCTATCTATAATTCTGTCTCTGAGAGAGAGATAGAAGTGTCTCTTGCATCCATTGGGTCTCTCTAGAGCTGTATCAGATGAGTTGTTGAAGTTGAACCGTAATTAAAGCGCTTTTTCTCACCTATTTCTTTGTGTTGCCCAGGCAGTGATCAGCAGCGAAAGAGGGTCAGCAGATATATTCATACATGCTCTAACTTCTTTTGAAATAATTAAATGGCATTTATGTTTTCCAAATGCATTGCAACTCTTAAAATTGCTATGAGGTAAAACCGTGTTTAAATCTTCCTTTAGACCACGATGCAAGATTCTGTCTTCTGACTTAGTTTGCAGGATGTTTGCAGGAAATGTTGATCTGAGCTATCAGTAAAAGAGAAAGAAGAAAGGCTTAGACATTAAACACTGAGGATGGAAATAAGACAGACTATACTGTGAGATCAAAAGTTTCTTTCTTCATAACACAGTTGAAACAGATACTCAAAAAACTCCAAAGCTGGCAATTCCAGCTGAGAAAAGGAATTAACTGTCCTCTCCCAGTGCAATTAGTCTGGATAACTTAGGGCCAGCCAAGATGCTTGAGACAAAGCTTCAGTAGAATTCAGAGATGGTTCTGTGGGTAATGACTACCCTGACTGTTCACCTCTCATCAGAGAAATCCTTTGAAAGGCATTGAAATGCTTTGTTTCTGCAAGGTGGAGTTGGAAACAATCTCTGCAAGGTGTCCAGGAGACTTTAACTGAGGGCAGGTTCCACTATACCTAGTTTGGGTTTTTTCATCTTATTTCCTACATATTGCAGTCTAAGATGCTGAACTAGATGAACTAGAATTTCTCTTCCTTAGATCTAAGTTCTTAAAATTCTACAGCATGGGAGGAAAAGAGGGAGAAGTAATTGCTGTAATAACTTTGATTAAGATTTAAAGGACTGTATAAATCATATTTAAGATCAGCTCTCACCTTGTCCAGAATTTATATTTGCAGTACTTCTTTTATATTTTTCCTCATGTTTGAATCAAATCAAGGAGTTATTTTAATTTATTCTGCCTTGATTTTTGCATATTGCAAGACATTGGTTCTTCCTTAACTCGTACTGAAGTAATTATAGTGGAAACAAGAAAGAAGCATAATTATTATTATGAGCTGTCCCAGATGCCTCTCTTTTCTCTGAAGTTGGATTTTTTTGTTTAGAACCGTGCACATGAAGTTCATTGAACCAAATTGTTCTGTGCCAACTTTGTGATGCTTTTCAGTTTCTTAACTGAGCCAAAAGAAAATCTATGTGTAAGAGAAAGCAGGAGTAAAAACTTTAAAAGTGCACCTCCTTCTCTTCTAAAATAATACATAAAATATCCACTGGGTGAGAAGCTGAGAACACAAAAAAATGCTGAGCCTGCCTGTGTTTTTTTGTGAATAAAAGGAAATAATCTTCACATGTGTAGTGAATACAGAGATGATGTGCATTGGTGCTGGTCACTTTACAGCTCTTGCTGTAGAAGCTTTCGAGTTCTGACGTCGCGGTGGTTTGATTTTTTCGTGGGGTTTTTTGTTTAGTTTGGGGGATTTTTTGTGCTTAGGTTTTCAAAAACCACATAGGAAATAATTCAAATGCAGCCGTTTTGCACCAGTTGCAAAAGGTTTTAAAAATTGCGTGTCGATGTGGTTTATTTTCAGCTAAAAACTCGACTTGCAACATCTATTCCGAGTTTGAATGTGGCAATGGTGAATGCATTGATTATCAGCTGACCTGTGATGGCATTGCCCAGTGTAAGGACAAGTCTGATGAGAAACTCTTCTACTGTGGTAAGTGTTTGTACATCTTTCACATTATTGTAATTACAGAGGCTTAGAGTGGTTCTTCTGTGACTTTTCTACTTATTCATACCAACTGCTCACCAAGGAAAAGCCAACTCACACCTGACATTGTATGGATAGAATTACTCAATACATAAAAACAGTTTACTTTGCTAACTTCATTAATTGACTGACTTATATTTCGTAAAAAGCATCTCAAATGTTATCATGTTTCTGTCTCTAAAGCAAAACCAAGGGAAAACACAGCTGGCTGCTTTTTTAAAGAGGACAAATTGAGTATTTTTAGATTTAACGTAGCGATTTTGATTTAGTTTTTAATAGTTAATAAGATTTTCCCTGTTTGTGAATAGAAAACCCTTAAGTGATTCTTGGCCTTTTTTCTCTTCAGTATATCCATATGACAGCCTTGGGATCTCTTCTGTTTTCCATAGGAACAATTCCCTGTCATTTCCAACCAACCCATTCTGTTTATACCTCTCACTTCTGTAGCTTTATGAAAATGTCTCATTTAATTCCTGGAATTCACCTCGCCCATTTTGATAATAAACAGAACAGTTTTCTTCCTTTTTTTATTTCTTTTTTTTCCTTTGAAAAAATTAACTGATTTGTTTTTGTTTCTTTCATCTTTAATTTGTGTCTCTTTAGCTTTCAGACTTCTGCGTGATAATTGCTTTGATCATGTCATGTAAAACTAACAGTAATGGTTCATCAGATCATCTACATGGAGATAAATTAGAAGCTTTGTTGAATCTGAAAATGACGAGACATCAGATGAGCAAATAAGTGTCTGGAATATGCAAAACAGTGTTAGTTACCAGGGGGAAAGGCCCTTGAATTACAAGTGACAGCTTCAAAGCATTGCATGTGTTGATATATTTCTATTTATGTAAGCATTATTTCTCTTGTTGTAAGCATAATGCTTAGACATAAGAATTAATTTAAGACAAATGACAAAAGCCAACCATGAAACCTGACACTACCTCCAAAACACCCAGTCAGGTCTATTTTTATATGGATTAAACCTCTTTGTCTCTATTATTGCTTTTAGTCATTTATTTTGTTCAGAGTTCATGGAAGAAAGATTAAATTTTTGTATAGTTTTTCTTTGCTAAAAGAGGAGAGCAAGTTGAAGGACTAGAGGGAGAGTCATTTGGGAACAAATAAAGTTGTGGCCTGTGAGGAATCTTCAAAACACTCTTTCTTGTGTTTCCAGAAGTTTTCTTATCTGCTTGAAGTTTACTGAGCTGCACAAACTATTTTATACTTTATTCTGCAGTGCTGAAAAATGTATAAGTGAAAGTTTATAAATTTAGAAATAAGTTTATAAATGAAAGATTGTTTGTCCAGAGAAGTTACAGATGCCTCATCCCTGGAAGTGTCCAAATTAGTAAATCAGTCCTGAATTTTCAAATATTATTTGTAGAATTCATACATTCCTCAGCAGTGCTCTTGAGCAGAAGTCTGAAAGTATTGGAGTTCAGAAATCTAGAAACTTCTCTGCTAATATTTGTTGTTATTTTGCTCTCCTTTTATTCCTGATTTGGTTTAGGGCAAATTTGGGATGCTTTATTCTCGATGATGAAATTATTGATGCCATATGCAGACATTGTTACAAAAAAAGTGTGTCAAAACAAATGCATTTCAAGCACTTGGGGTTTTTATTCCACAAGGCAGTGAAAACTGGGAATTAGGCTTTTCTTTTTCTTTCCATCATTCTTTCTCATCATGCTTTTATTCATTATTCTTTATCTGTTTATCACTCCACCTGTTTCTGCTGGTCAATAAATGAACAATTTCTGATGTTATTCCTGTACCTTCAAATGCATTATCAATTTTTTTTTTTTTTTTCCCCTGAACTGTTTGTTTAATTTTAAGGTAACCCTGTTGGTCTTAGTTATCAAGTGTCTAAATGAAAGTGTATGTTTAACTTGGCAGAAAACAGGGGCTGCCGGAAGGGTTTCAAGCCATGCTCTAATCGGCGCTGTGTCTCCAGCAATAAAGTGTGTGATGGTGTAAATGACTGTGGGGACAACTCGGATGAATTTGACTGTAAAGGTAAATGGCACTTATTGCCAAGGTGATTTGGGAATATTGCTTTAGAAATACTCCGTGTGTAAATAGAAGTAGCTGGAAAATACATGTAATTTAATCATGTGTTGTGATGGAAAGACTGATTTTGGTTTGCATCTACAGTCTTCTACAAGGAGAGTGGGTTTGGCTGTTAAATAAAATATAAATACACATATATGTTATAGATAATATATTATATTTATAAAATATAAAATACAGATGCTGCTTCTTCTGTGAAGTAATAAATGAGTGAGTATCTTTGCTGCAGATAGAAGGGTTGAAAGATGGGTGTCTTTTTTCTTTGCATCTGCTTTTCCTTTGAAGCAACAAGTGTTCTATTCCTTTGCTTCTCAGATGCCTGGCAATGTCTCTGTCCTTTGCAAAGCTTACCAGAATTGTTCTCCTTTTTATATCAGAATTGTCCTTTGTTTTATGTCTTAAAACATGAATATTTATACCTGTGCATCAGCCAATGAATGCACAGCAGACAACACAAATCCTTAGTTACAAGTCTGGGAAGGATTGGAGGGGATGTTATTCCACAATATATCACTAAAAAGCTATATAGTGTAGTCACTAGTGTTTTTTGGAAAGCACTGAATGGTTTTTAATCATTTAGCTAAATAGGAGCAGAAAGAAAAGCATACAGGAGTAAAAAAAAAAAATCCAAACGAAAAAAACCAACTTGGTGTTACAAGGAAGAAATCTGAGAGAATCAGATGGTCCTGGAAATGCTTCTTCCTTACGTGGTGATTATCTCAAATTGAGTTGTATCATATAGAGACGCTTTCAGGCTAAAACATAAATTGAAAAATGAGAAATGTATAAGGTCCAATGCCTCAAAAACATGTCTAATGAACTGTTAGCTGTGGAAGGTACAGTGTGTCCTGAATGCCTCGTTCTGGCAGGTAGACTATTTCACCCTAATAGCTCTAATGTACATCTGCAGAGTGTGCTCAGCCCCCAAATTGCCCTCTTCTCTCCCCATATGTGCCAGCCTCAGCGTGTGCTGCCACCGAGTTCCGCTGCGCCGACGGGACGTGCGTGGGGAAGTCAGCGCGGTGCAACCAGCTCATCGACTGCGCCGACGCCTCCGATGAGAAGAGCTGCAGTAAGTTGGGTTGGGGCATCTGCTCCACCATTGTTCCTTGTCCTGTGGCATCAGTTCCATGCTCTATGCAGGCTCGAGGTAAAGCCCAAAATTCAACTATGAGGCTCTCAGTGAGGGTCAGGTGTGATGCAGTGATTTGTTGTCTCGTTCCAGATAATACAAACTGTGCTTACTTCTATAAACTCGGAATAAAATCTTCAGGGTTTATTAGCTGTAATTCAACGTCCCTTTGTATACTGCCAGAGTGGATATGTGATGGATCCAATGACTGTGGAGATTACACAGATGAACTCAAATGCCCAGGTAACTGTAAAAAAGTAAACAGAACATTTTTTTTTTCAATTCTATTTTTTTTAGGGGGGAGGGTGATGTTCCTAATTGTGTTGCAAAATGTTTGTTCAGTCAATGCAGAGAATAATATCATGCTGAATGCAGTTTTTTCCCCTTTGTTTTGTGTTTCATCAGATTATGCAAATTATTACAAATGAATAGTGCATTTTTCTGCAGAAAACTGCAAAGTCTAGCTTTCTATTTCCTCCAGGTTAGGTTTGTCATTCATCATTTTTTTTATTTCAGTGAAACATGAGTCATTAAAACGTCAAGCTCATCAAGCATCACCATAATCACTCAGGAACTTTTATTAGCTCCTGCTTTAGTGGGTGGTATTTCTTTTCTTGCTGTCTTTTTTCCTTTCTCTTTTATTTGGTTGAGGATCCTGGGATGGGCTGCCAGGGTACAATGCAGGGTTATTGCTTTTGTGATTGTTCTGGTCCTCAGCCAGGCAAAAGGGATCAGGAGTCCCATTCACAGGACTGAGGTTATTACTGTGTATTTAATGCTAGCCAATGAGTTATTCACAATATGAAATTCTTACCTAATGACTGGTGACATTTGTGTGTTTGCTCTGGTTTTAGCCAGAAAGCCTAATTTGGGTTGGAGAATATTAAGTACAAAATCTGAACCTACCTAAAAATAAAGAAGTGATAAAATATATTTAGAATGAGAACAAAGGTTTATTGTATCGTATTTGTAGGATTAGGGCCATCCTAGGAAATTCCAATCCAACTGAATAGAGTGCACCAATAATGAAGTTCTGGGGACATCAAGCTCTGAATCTTGAGCTTTTTAAATACATATATATTAAAAGAAAAAAAATCTTAAAAAAATTACTAGTATTTTAATTTTTTTTCTCACAGTATTCCTGTTACTGTCATTTCCAGAACCACATTCAGTCTTTTAATCTCCAGTTTATCTCTATTCCACTTTATACCTGCTCTTGCAGTCCTTCAGTAATCTCATCCTTACTCTTTACTTGCCATGGCAAATAAGCCAAGATGTTTTCCAATTCCTGCTTTCAAGACAGGAATATTTTGGTCACCTCAGCCTGCATCTCTCTTGAATATACTGGTCCAGTATCCTGTATGGCAATAGAGTCCTACTTTTGCCTTGTACAAGTGCAAATACATTTGACTTTTTCATTTCTGTTTGCTTTTGTAATTGACATTTGCCAGAGTGTAATTGTCCTCCTGTGATCAATAACTCTTTTTCCTCTAAGAACTAGTATTTAGTAAAAGTAGATATTTCTAAATAATAAATGTTGCTCGTTTGTAAAAATAAAACTACCAATTGAATTGTTATTCAATGCTGTCCAATTTTTGTCTAGAAGTAGGCTTTCCATTTAATATTTGGTTTTTTTTTCTGTGTGATAATCCCTTTGTGTCACCAAAGCTTCTACTAGAATTCTCCTACTTATTGTGCCAAATTTATTGCTGGAAATATTCCCACTATCCAGAGAAATCTGGAACTTCAACACTACAGTCAGTCAGCACAGATTAAGAATTTTCCTCCTTTCTATAAAACAGATACATATTAGTTTATAGTTTCCATTCTAATCTTTGTATTCTCTTAGTTCTGAGGAATTTAATGTATATAACACATCACTGGGCTGAAACAGCTTATATTTACTGTATTTCCCCCAAAAGAAAGCCTTGCCCAGGAAGGTTCTGAGGGCAGTGTGCTACAGCTGCAGTAAACTAATGTTGCATAAGTACATTAATGTGCATTTGATTCCATCGTCCATTCCTTTGTATGACTTTTCTCTGTCTCCCAAATGGGTGCCAAAATGTTCCATCATTTTAATGTGTGACTAATTGGCTGGATCCTTCCTGCCTTCACTTGGAAGCAATACCATTCCCACCCAAGCTACGTGTGATTTCCTTTGCCATTTCACTCAGAACTGACTGACTTTGGCACGTGAGATTGTTGAGTGTTGTCTCTGGTGTGAGTATTAGAGCTCTCATGAGCAGTTTGGGTCAGTGGTATTGTTCTTACAGAAAATATACTCATTTAGGGGTAGCTAAACTTAGACAACCTTTAATATCTATCAAATTGTCACAGGTGTCCCACTCTTTTCTTTAGTTTTTATTTTTTACTATTCATACAGCTGTCAAAGCCATAAATATGATAACTTTATCTTTCTTTTTAAAAGATAGTAGGCTGAAAACAAGCCCAGTGTTGACTGAGGGGAATAATAAAAACCATGTCAGAGTTTCAGTGCTCTCATAGGTTTTCCCAGGGCTTTACTTAAGATTTTGGAAGAGAACCTGTTATTAGATTCATATTTATTCTTACATTGTGAATTTAAATATACAGCATGTTTTCTTTCCTCACATCTGTTTTCTAAACGTTCATAAAAATACTTTTTTTTAAATTACTTTCACACTCTGCAAAGAAAAAAGACAACAACTTTTTAATTTCTGGCAAAGTCTGAATCTCTGGCTCCAATGTCACTGTTGGTCAGCACATGAACCAGATTTGTAGCTTGTCCCATGATAGAAATACTGCCCCAATTAGGTTCTCTTGTAAATGAGAGGAGTTACATCAGAAGGGTCATTCCTTCAGCTGGTGTAAAACATGAAGCAACGTTGACCTGCCTGACCTCAAAACCTGTAAACTCAACTCCTTTCCTCTCTAGGCCTTTTGATTTAGTTTGAAGCTGTGCTCTGATTCTTCTCTAAACCAAAAATGAAGTATTGCAGCTCCCTAAACTACTTAGCTATCACTATTTTTGTTTTATTTGTATGAACACAGATTACATAAATAGTATTTTTTTTTCATTTTTAGACATAAACCCTTTGTCCATTAGTGTTCCGAAATTTAGCAGAAATGTATTAGGCTCCTGATCATACAAGTAGAGACCATTTTACATTACATTCTTTATTTTGTCACAGTTCAAAACAAACCCACATGTGAAGAAAATTATTTTGGTTGTCCTAGTGGAAGATGTATTCTGACCAGCTGGCTCTGTGATGGGCAGAAAGACTGTGAGGATGGAGTAGATGAATTGCACTGTGGTGAGCATTTTATCTTCTTTGTACTTGTGTGATCTCTTGGAACACAAAGCAGTGTGCATTTCTGTCTCAGAGACTGAACACAGATCTGTATAAGATGATCTTCAATACTGTATTTCATACTGTCAATACCTGAAATTCCATCTCATCCAAGAAGGAAAGTCCTATTTTTTTTTTTTTCTCTCAAGGATACGCTTATATACAGACTTTTCTATTATTTTAATATTTAACAATTCCACTAATTCCTCAAAACTTGTCATTTTGAAGGAGTTTTCCTTCAAAAGTTCCCTTCCTCCTTTTCCATTTTGGAGGAGTTCTCCTCCTAGAACGGTTTTATAGATAAAATCACTACGAATCAGTACCTAGACAGGAAATAGCCAAATATAAAAGCATACATTCCTTTGCAGCAGAGGCCACACAAGTGTAATTATTTAAAGTACCCACAAAATACAACACAATAAAATCCAGCATGGACTGTGGACTGGGTTAAGGGTCTGTTCTGTCTCAGATCTATTCAGATTCTTAAATTCTATCTAATTGAGGAGCAATGCAGGTTGGTTTCACTCATGGTAAGAGCTGATCTTTTAACTTCAGTTTCTATGGATTGCCTGAAGGGATTATTTTTGTGATGAAATTGTAGCAGAACAGCAAAAAGCAGCATCGAATTTTCTTATTCCCTATTTAAATAACACCTGAAATTTGGTTTTTGATTTTCCTTTCTTTTTTTCTTCTTCTTCTTCTTAACATGACTGAACATTGTGCCTTACTCTCCTCATGACCCAGTTCCCATTGCCATGCTCCCACGTTTGGTTTGCAGTTTACATTGTAAATATGGATTTTATAACCTATTAGGAAGTGCTGTGCACTGTGACAATCAGAAGGTTTGGTGTTGACCATGTCTATCAGGTGTAACTGGTGTTTACATTTCCAGGTTTTATTGCACATACATACTAAAAAAGTTTTAACTGATTTCTGTGGGTGAAAGGGGAGTTAATTCTACTTTCCCTGCCCATTTTGAAGCAGTTGTTAATATACTCTAGTTGTAAATGAGTTAAAAAGAAAAACAAATTTTCTTCTTAAAGAAGTCTGGGAAATGTGGAAGATGTGAAGCTTTCAGAGAAGGTCACGAGAATAGCATGGATTTAGAACAGTTGTGCAGTCTGATTTGGAAATGCAGAAGCACCCTATTGTTTTAAATGTATAGAAAAGTGTCAGTGGGACAACAAAATGCAAGCACACAGCAGTTTGTTGTGAGAGAAAATAACATAAAATCTCTTAAAGATGGAGTTAATTACTGAAATACCAGGAGGAAGGAAGGCTGTGCTGGAAAATTTGGGCAGTGCCCTCTCTGCCCTCCTACCCAAATAAAGCAGTTCATCATTAATACATACAATATCATGTATAATGTGTGTGCGTATATATATATATACATACAGTTCGTGTTAAGTATACAAACCACACTAAGTTTTTTAAAGTGTTTGCCCTCATCCCACTAGCAAAATGTTTGAAAATATTACGACATGTTTGGAATGTCTCACTATTTATTTATTTTTCTAAACGTGTTGCTGAGTGCAAGCTCTGGACAAACTGGTAACATGCAAGATCAGGATTATACTGGGTTTGTGTGTTTTGGAACCTGGGAAGCGGGAGGACAGAAAGGAGCAGTGTGAGAATTCCTGAGCTGTGCTGGGAGAGGCAGGGAATGCAGTGACGTTGTGTCATTCCCAGATTCCTCCTGTTCATGGAATCAGTTTGCTTGCTCTGCAAACAAATGCATCTCCAAGCAGTGGACCTGTGATGGTGAGGATGACTGTGGAGATGGTTTGGATGAGAGTGATGCCATTTGTGGTAAGTCATTTTAGCTCTGCATTGTCACATCACGGGAGGGGCTTGAAAACTCTAAAAATGTGGTTTGTTTTTATCCCCAGCTCTTTCCTGTATTCTCTTTAAATTTTTGTCTACACAGTCATAGGCATTATTGCATACTAGTCCTCGCAAATTCCCAAAGCCTTCAAGGAATTGAAGTGAAAGGAATTGAAAATTTTGTTTTCCTTCTAGGGCTCGATGGACTGGAACAGCGTTAGTGAATTCTCTCCCAAAGAAAATCACATTGTGTCAAGTGACACTGTCACCACTTCCTTATATTTCTACATCGGTTCCATTGTTAACTATGCTATAGTCTAAGGTTTTCTTTTTAAAATTTCAGCTTTTGACTCTCAAGCATTTGTTCTGTTTCAGAAATCTTCTGATTAAAAGTCCATTAAAGAGTATTTTATTCCATATTTCCCGTGTGATACCATGGTAACAATATTGTTGCTAACTTTACTGAAGGTGTTAAGGAGACAGAGAACAAATCACTTCAGCTTTTGTTCAGAGTTGTGGTGACCTAATCAAACAGATATAAAAATATCATTGAATGAAAAGGATGGAGGTGGAACTTACACTGGTTTTATCTGCAAAATATCAATTAGTACATTAACTTCAAGTTGCCATCCATCTCCAATACCATTTTCATGGCATTCGGGTCCTGCTGAGAAGACAAACAGCTCATCTGAGAGTATGAAACCCTGAGACACATCAGGACATGGAGCTTAGTGGGAAACTTAGAGCAGAAAATGGGAAAATGGACATGAAAACAGTCTTAAAAAGATCAGTTTTTATTTACATGAAATTTAATTCTAGAAGTATCAAAAAATGGCAAATGAGTATAAGTGAATGAAAGTTTCCTCTTTTGCATAGATAGGACAGAAAATATTTTTTTAATATTTTTATATTTGTTTCTAATTAAAATTAGTAGATAATACACTATCTACTTTTTAATGAGGAATATTTAACTTAGATAAGAAAATTCATTGAGTGATGGGTTGTGCAAAAATTGACTTCCAAACACAGGAAAATTAATCCTAGGATGTAATATTATCTGGAGAATAATCCCTCTCTCCTCAAAAAAAATAAAAATGTAGTCAAGTAAAAACTATGTGGAGTTAGTTGAATTAGAACTGTCAGATACTTTTTACTCCCACTGCTCTTGTACTTGGTACACTTTGTTCTCTTCTACGTGGAACTCACTTGTTAAAATCTTGACCACCTTTGGCCTCCTGGCTTAGTTTGGTGATTCGAGGATTATGTGGTTTACAAAATCAGTTCCTTTGTGCAGCCAGTCCAACATAGAGACCAAAATAGGCTTGAAAAGTTATTCTGCTGGATAGTTTTGATGAAGTGTGGGAAATTAAGTTTCCTGGCAGAATATTAAGAGACTGAATAAATGGAAAGAAGGAAGAAACAGCAAAATTTGGGGGGAAGAGCATTAGCCAATGTTTGCCGTAATGTGCACAACAAAATCATCTCTGATTTTTTTACCATCAAGCATCATTTAGGATGCTCCAGCTGAGGATATTGGGTGATTTGGACTGTGCCATGATGTTTTGCAGGCTCAGTGACCTGTGCAGCAGGCACCTTCAGCTGCCTGGGCTCCCACGCCTGTGTCCCCCAGCACTGGCTCTGTGACGGGGAGAGGGACTGTCCCAATGGCAGTGACGAGCTGTCCACAGCAGGCTGTGGTACGTCTGCATGTTCAGAAATGCATTCATTTCCCTGCTGCTTTTGTTTCTAGAATATCCAGAATATATATATATATAATATATCTAATATCTAGAATAGGTGCTGTTTGTGTGTGTGGTATCGTTCCCTTTTACTGCCAAGCTTGCTGCTAAACGTTGCCCAGAGCCCTTGAATGTTTGAATCAGGCTCTCTCAGCCCCTCCTGAGGCAGGGCAGCTGAAGATCAGGATGTGTGTCACACACAGCCATTATGCAGCAGGTTTCCTAATGAAAATTAGCACATTATTGACTGTGCAGTTTTATTGCTCTTCCTGGAGAAAATGCTGCTGCTCTTGTCAGGGAGGTTGTGCATCAAGAAGGGAGATGCAGTCCTGTTTTCAATTTATTCTGGCTAATTATTCAGATCTTGACAACTCTTCCCTCACAAAATATTGCTTCCAGTCTTCTGAGATAAATTTCTATTAAAAGTGTCAGGAGCTCAGAAATAGTTTCACTGAGATTTTTATGGTTTTGTTAACATATAAAAATGGTGTAGGAATAAGTTGTATGTATTTTGAGTGTTTATGGACTTTAAAGAGCATTTGTTCAGGACCAAAGTAGATTACAGGAGATTTTAACCACCTTTACTCCTGTAGCTCTCTGTGATGAGGAGCAGCTTCTTCTGCTTTGAGTTGTGTGGTGCTTTTGTATGACTAAGAAGTTCTGGTTATTTCCACTGGATCTACTCAAACTACCTGCTTCTCATTTCATCTCTGTGTAAGAAAATCCGCTGTATATCTTAGAATTCTCAATTTCATTTATTTTTTTGTGCTGTGTTTTCCTTAGCTCCCAATAACACCTGTGATGAGAATGCTTTCATGTGCCATAACAAAGTCTGCATTCCCAAGCAGTTTGTTTGTGACCATGATGATGACTGTGGAGATGGATCAGATGAATCTCTGGAATGTGGCAAGTATAACAAAAATAGAGTAAATATGAACATTTCAGACTTTTAACTGTAAGGTGGTTTAAGTTGCTATTGAAAAAGAAAGCTCTTAATGTTTTAATTTTACTTTAAGTTATGCATTAATTAGTACAGCTTGGTATTTACCTGGATCTGGAGCTACAGTGACAAATTATTTCCTATAGTGTCTTACAGTTGATTGCTAATAACGTTTAACAGAATTTGAAAATGTGCATTTTATAATTTCTTGATTATTATGTATGTCTTTTATATATATTTGTATTTGTCTTTATATGTATTTTTTTGTATTAAATAATAAAACACCTCTGTCACCATTATCACTGCATTATCACCACTATCCCCAAGAGTCACCCCCTGTGCCCCAGAGCACCATCCAACCCCTCCTGGAGCTCTGGCAGCCTTGGGGCTGTGCCCACTGCCCTGGGGAGCCTGCTCAGTGCCCACCACCCTCTGGGGGAAGAGCCTTTTCCTGACATCCCACCTAACCCTGCCCTGACACAGCTCCAGCCATTCCCTGGTCCCCACAGAGCAGAGATCAATGTCTGGCCCTCCCAAGGAAGTTGTCCCTGCAGTGAGGTCTCCCCTCTGTCTTCTCCAGCTGAGCATCCTCTCTAATAACTCCTCAAGAACAGAGGAGAGACAGGGTGATGTCAAATCCTGACACGCCTCTGATGTGGTGGTTGGGTTCTCACTGCCAGCTCTTTGATTCTGCTGTCCTCCACCTCTTGCCAGCACAGACCCTGGATCCCTGGGGAAGGAAGGGAACAAACAGGCCCTTCCCAGCAAACTCTCTTTGCTTTTCCTTTCTGTAAACTACAGGGTGTTTTGAAAGGAGCAGTTTGTGACAAATAGGCTGTTGTAGGGAAAAACCGCTTAGTTCATGTAGTTTAAACCAAATCAGGACTAAAGCAGGTTATTGGTTTATTAATGGCAGATAACTAACTATAACTATGCATTCAGTATCAAGCAGAAACAGGGGGGGTAAATCACAACTCTGAAATATTTATAGATATTAGGAGGGTTTTTTATAAGTTGTCCCAAAATGTTCTGAGCACACAGACACACAGAAAGCAGAACTGTGTGCACCTCCTGCCCCAGGCTGGGGTATGGGATTCCTGGCACACATTGCCATCAGCCCCCAGAGGGCTGTAGCTCTCCATGAGCTCAGGAAGGCAACTCCACTTGGTGCACCACATCCAAAACACATGGACCTGTGTTATACTTATTAACAAATGTGGGTTTCCAGGTCCTCTTCTCAAAAGGAAGGCATGAGAGCAGACCCACACAATAACAAAGCTGGAAACTATTTCCTCTTTTAGGAATAATTTATATATATTTAATAATAATAATAATTTATATATATTTATATATACCAGAGCCTGTATAGAAAGTGACTCGTTATGGGTTTGTTCCTCTATGATCACAATATTTGTGTTTATCACAACAACCTGCCTGTTCCAATATTACTTGGAAAGCAGTCTTCAATAGCTAAATAACTATTGAGAACTAAACAGTCACAAACTGTGGAAATACATGTTGGGTTTTTAATTCTCCATGTTTATAATCACTTGCTGGTGTATTTAATTGATTTTCTTTAGCGTTGCATACATGTCCCTTAGCATTCTGAGAAACAAATGGTGTTATTTTGTCAGCCCTTTGGCAAGAGACAAAAGGAGGAAAGAGCAGCAGAAGCTGTACAAATTGCTGATCTAATTGTAGTATGGACCTGCCCTTAGGCTCTTGCTCTATTTAATTCCTCCTGGATGAAGTGAAATGTGGAGCCACGTTTGTTCTGCTGCCTCGCTGCAATTTGCTGTGAGCTCCTACTCGAACCCACGCCTTGGTGTGGCTCCAGAGTGGTGACCTTGTGATGCTGTGATTTTAGGAGAGGGGTCCTTCCTTTGATGAGAAAGGGAACTGCTTGAGAGGAGGAGCCGAATTCCAAAACACACTTTTCAAATCAGTTTATGTAAAAATCTCGGTCGTTTTCTTTTTGTTGGTTTTTTTTCCCATTTGCATCACTGAAAGGCATATGATGACCTTTCCGATTGTGTCTTCATCTGCTAGCAGAAAAAAAGAGCTCTACTAGCTAGCAAGAGATACAGTAATTACCAAAAAAGCCCCCCAAAACCTCAAATATTAGCTTTCTACTTCCAGAGAGCAGACGGTTGTCAGTGCTTGTTTCAGCTATTCACAGCTTCAGTAATTAAATCAAAACTTCAATATTTACTATAATCTGGATGTGTATCTTGGAACAGTCAAGTTTTTTTGGGATGAAATCTGCAATTTTTTTCAAGAGGAAAGAATGGTAAATGTAATTCAGTATAATTTATATTTTTGTTTCCAAAAAGTTGCAAAATCATTCTTCTTAATCAGATATTGCTACTTAATTCTTACAATTGTATTTGTATTCCTATATTTTTCTTGGCTTTTTAACTAAGTCAAGCTTTGCTTTCAAGGCTCTTTTAAAGGACTCGAGTTTATTTGACACAGAATTTATACCCATTGATTACAGGACAGGATTTTGATAGTTGGTTCAGTGTAATGAATCTTACAATGAAACATCTTTTAAACAGAAATTGATTTGGCAATTTTTCATTTTTGAAAATTGGATGAAAACCCCTGAATTTGTCATTACTTTTATAAGTTTTTCTCCTGCTTTGTTGTTTTGAAACTCTCTGTTAAACGGCTGCATTCTAAGAAGCCTGTCTGTGGTTTCTTTACTTCATAATACATTATAGTTTTTTGCTGAAAATCCACCTTTACTTTGAAAATGTAACCATTCTCTATACATTGATTTTATGGCCATCTTAGGAAATGTATGTTTACTGTGGTTAAAATGATTAGTGGTCTGCATGTTTTAAAGGGAAGGCATGTTGTAGTAAGCACATGACAAAAAGATTTACTGGGTGTAGAAAATTTCTAAAATGTTTGCTAGAAAGGTAATTTTTAATAGCAGGAATAAGGGAAATAACACCAAAAAGAAATATATATATATGTATGATTGAGAGGTGAATAAACAAGCTTGTGTGAACTGTTTCATGTCTATTTGGCGCTATGTAAGTGATGTTTGATTTCTCTCTTTGTTGGTAGTCACTTGTTATAAGCACGTAACACTCTCTTTAAGGAGAAAAAGATACTTTTATTTACATTTCCTCGAAACATGCAAAAACTTTCTGCTGAAAGCATGAAATAGGAGCTCAGTGGTTGCTGTATCTCCAGGGTACCGTCACTGTCGTCCCGGAGAGTTCACCTGTGCTGATGGAAGGTGCCTCCTAAACTCCCAGTGGCAATGTGATGGCGATTTTGACTGCCCAGACCATTCTGATGAAGCTCCCCTCAACAGCAAATGCAAAAGTTCAGGTTTGGATTGAATCTTTTGAATGACATGTGTGACCTTTCTTTGTGGAGAGCAGCACTTTAGGGTGGTAATTCAGCAAATGTGGACCCTCAGAGCTTGACTCTCCAGTGCTGTCGTGGTGATGTTCCTCAGGAGGTCTCCTGGGCTTCCAAAGCCTAAAGCCAACAGTTCCTATGGAATATCAGATACTTCCAAAATATAGAAATCCTGTTAATACTAAAGTAAGATTGTATAATGTAAAAATTTCCAAAGTTGCTTTGAAAACCTTTACCTTGTTTAAGATACTCATCACACAGAGGCAGATGATGCAAAAGGGGATGCAAAGTTGCTCTCACTATAAATAATAGACATCAGTGAATTGTTGACCAAATGGAATTGGTTTAATAGATATTTTCTACTCACATTAATAAGTTGGCTGAGGTCTGACTGGTTTTTGAGAGGGAAATTAGTCCTGGTGTGTGCATGTTTTTCTGTTGGTGGCTTTTTCAGCCTTAGGACTTTATTACTCTTTAGCCAGGTCCTTTATACCAACTTTGATGGAAAACATTAATTTGCTTTGGGGTGAGGCAATATACCTACCTTATGTTTGTGTTCAAAGTGTGGTTTGAAGGATCTGACTGTAGCTGGGAGTAATAAATTCAGGGATTCACACATTTTTCCAGCAGAGGAATAGCCTTTAAAGACACTGAAAAGTGAAAAGCCATTATAATGCGATCACTAAGGAATAAATATTCAATTTTTGCACAGTTGTTTCATCTCACATGCAAATGTAGCAGCTGATCCATGAGAGAATCAATTCCAAATACTAATAGATGACACCGAGTTGTGCTCTATTTTTTTTTGGTTTTGTTTTGTTTTCCAGAGCAGTCATGTAACAGCTCTTTTTTTATGTGCAAAAATGGCAAGTGCATTCCTCAGCGTGATGTCTGTGATAGCAAAGAGGATTGCAGCGACGGCTCTGATGAGAAAAGCTGCCACATTAATGAGTGCCTCAGCAAGAAAGTGAGTGGCTGCTCCCAAGACTGCCAGGATCTTCCTGTTGGATACAAGGTGAAGCATTACAAAATGTGGGCTGATTTAATGCCAGTTTTTAGTTCTTACATGTTTAACTACTGTGTGATTTTAATAAAGCTCCACTCTGTGGTATTTCCTTGTAATGAAGTAGCTTCCCTACCACGGTAAAAATATTCAAATTTTTATTTGCTGGAAGGAAACAACTGGAGATTACATTAAAAAAAAAAAAAAAAGGTGCAATACGTACTTTAAAACTATGGAAAAGATCATACAATTGCTTAAATACAACAAATCATACTGAGATATATATATATAAATATACAGAGCACCGAAAATGAGTTGTGAAAAAGGAAAATGTGTAGCAGTGAATAGCAGAAATAACATTTTTCTCCACCTTTTTCCAGGTCAGAGATGCTTACAGAAATATTTATACGAAGTAAAATCACCTTGGTAGCAGAATAAAACTGTTAGTTGTCTGCACGTGAGGGTGTTTTCTTAGAGCTCTTAGCCCCCTGAGAACTAAATAAAATCTGTCCAACGTGGCTTAACTCTAAAGATATTTAAACCTCTTAAAGTCATAGGCCATAGAGTAGAGATCTGGGGGATTTTTGGATACAGTAATTGCAGGAGGGGACACGTAAACTCCCTGTAAGCCATATAAACAACAGTGTAATTAAGATGTTCCTTGAAAAAATGAGATACATAAAAAGTTTATGATGCTAACAGGTTCTGAACAAAGTACACGAGATGGTGATAGACAGAATCAATGAGAAATTAAACATGAATGTGTCTGGTTTGCTTTCCCAGTGCAAATGCTGGCCTGGATTCCTCCTGAAGGATGATGGCAAAACATGTGTGGATATTGATGAATGTTCATCTGGATTTCCCTGTAGCCAGCAATGCATCAACACATATGGAACCTACAAATGCTTGTGTGCAGAAGGGTATGAAATACAGCCTGATAACCTGAATGGCTGCAAATCCCTTTCAGGTATTTGTTTAATTTTTGTTATAATCCACAGCTGTATCCAAAATAATTTGTGAAAAACCTTAGCCCCAAGGTCTGTGTTACCTTTCTATGGGAGATAAACAAAGTTACTTTGAATCTGCCACCTCTTCAATATAAAATAGGAATTTGATTCAATGTCTAAGTGTAAGAAGTTATATTTTTTAGTGTGTATTTCCCTGAGATCATTTGCAGTAAATAGATACAGTGAATCATGAAATTTTGAATGGATAACTTGACTAAAAAAGAATATTAGGAAAATTAAAATACATCACTTAGTTCTCCTTTTGAGTCACATGAAAACAGTATGGTTATCAGTGTTGAAATTATTTCTGGTTTCTTTCATCAAGTTAAGAATATTAGAATGTATGACAGACTTCATCATGTGAAAAGAGGGAACAGGAAGAAGTAATAGGAATTGCAAACTCCATTATTCCATAGCATGTGAAATCCTCCAGCCTTCCATGTATTTACAACGCAGAGAAGTTGGAGCTCTGTAAGAGCATTGGTTATTCCCTCTCCCCTCTGATGTTCCTTTGCTGTCACTCACTCAGTGAGTGGCCTTGGCTTGATCCGTGGAAGGAAAAGCAAAGGATCAAGAGGAAAGGGAGAGGAGCCCATTGCTCTGTTCTGTGCCTTTCCTTCCCAGCCCAGCTTTTAGATTTCTTTCTAAAAGGGTCATTTATGTCTTAAGGGTTGAGCACAAAATGCAAATGTGCAGTACAAGAGCAGGGTAAGCTGAGCAACACATTGTAACCTGGAATGTATGAGCAGTAGATGCAAGGCCTTTAATACATTTTAAATCTTGTTTGAGGTTTCTCTTAGTAGAGCTAAAATAAAGACAGCTTTAAAAAATATTATTTTTTACTATTATGCATGTCAGAGTCAGCAATATTGCAAAGTAAGCAATGGCATGGATGAGAATATGAATGTAATTTTTTTTACAAACTAGAAAAGCAGGGTTAAAAAAATAAAATCTGACTTTGGTTCAGAATCAGAAAATCAAGGTTTTTACAAAAGGCTGTTTCTTTATCGCTAGGCTGTTCTGGTCTCAGAAAGCAATGGGCAAAATATGCTCGGTTTGCAACCATAACAAATGATCTTACTCATAATTTGAAAGTAAATGTTGATATTAAAACATATGGAATCAAGTATATTTCAAATTTAATCTCTGACATTAACTTAGGATAAAATACAGTATGGTTCCCATATTGCAAAGGCATAAGAATTAAATTACATTGAAAGATATACTAATTGATTGCTTTGTTCATTTTTATACTGCATCATTGATCTTTCTTGGAACATTTGAATGTTTTAAATATTTCTTTCATCCATAACATTGATCAGAGCATGTAACATTTATTTTTCAAGCCATCTGTATTTCAGCATTGTATTCCTGATTTTCCATAAATTAACGTAAAGCTAGTCTAATATATTCTTTCTCCCGGGGTTTAGATGAGGAGCCTTTCTTAATTCTGGCTGATCATCATGAAATAAGAAAAATTAGCACTGATGGATCCAACTACACTTTGTTGAAACAGGTATAATCATAGTACCATGCTCTAAGTTTAACTCAATACTTTTATTCTTTTCTAAAGTGTTCAACTGAGAGAACCATCACCCTCCAATTGGCGTTGTGAGCACCACAGAACAACTGCAGTATCTTCAGAGTTGCTATAATACCTTAAATTGATTGTTCAGTCCCAATTTGACATGATTATAAAGCTCAGGCAGTTGTTTCTTCAGTCATTCTGATGGATTAAAAAATTATGTTCTATGTGATCCTCTTTCATCACAATATGTTTTGCTCAATTTGTGAATTCAATTAAAAAACCCTCAACAAAACAACAAAAAACTATTTGGCCATGTATTATTTGGGCTGCTTACTACTGTCACAGATCTAAACCTATTTTTAGACAGACAATCCGAAGATTTATGGTATAACAAGACATGAACTTATATCTTTGGCTAAATCAAATTTTTAATTCATTATTCTAAATCATTATAGCAGGGGAAAAATGTGAGAAAAAAAAAAGGCAAAAATAGAATGTCACACGGTAAATACAGAGCTGTCATTTTTAGCAGTTTCTGCTCCCCCTCTGTGCTTCACCTAAGTGTAGTTAGTTGCCACAGATTAGACTTCCAAAAGATGTTTTAATAAAAAACCATCTATTTCCTTGAATAATATTTAATCAATTGTAGTAAGACTAGGAAATTATTTAGTGCCTGTTAATCTAATTAGGCTTTTTGTGGCTTCTTGTGTCAGTAAGTTGTGCATCTTAATGTCACAAGAGAGATGCTTAGGTCTTCACAACAGTAATTACAAAATTAACCATCTTGCATGAAACATTGACTTTATTTAAGCATAGAAAACATTATGTTAAAGTCTGTCTGTTCTTCTGAAATCTCTCTGACTCCCTCTCATTTCCATCTCGCTACCTCTCCCCTCTTTTGCTGGTTTTTCTGTGAAGAGGAGCCTGGGAAAAGAGGGGAGCAACAGTAGATTTTCTTTATGGTTGGTGCTGGCAGATTGTCTCAGAGCATCATCACTCTGCAATTTAATGGACTCCAGGGCATTGGAGACCACGTAGCTGCAGCCACTGAAGAAAATCTATGTTTTCCATATCACATGAATTCACTGGTCTGTAAATACCTCTGCTAGAGAACCTCCTGGCCTTTGCTCCCACAAATACACATTTGATTTGAGAGCCAGAGAGAGAACTGCACCCACAGAGCCCCACAGGAGGTGTGGTTCCCTCACAAGGACATCTCGTGTCCTTATGATGCTGGGATGGATTGGCTCTTTGATGGACATCTACCAGATGATGGCAAACCCCAGAGTGGCTCTGGCAGAGGAGCAATCCCACCCTTCTTTGTGTATTTGGTCCTTGCTTTGCCATTCTAACAGTTGTTCATATAAACTCAGAGTGAAGGAGCTGAAAGCAGGAGCTTGTTCAGTCTTCTCTGAGTTATGTGCCAGCTTTTTCCTTTATTTTTTTCCCCCAGAAGTACATAAGCAGTACAACTGTTTGAATTGTGTCTCGTGTATGTTCTTTGCTTTCCATTTCCTTCACTCCTAGTCATCAAGGCCCTCAGGGTTACCGTAGGCAGAATAGATGATAATCCAGACTAATGGGGCTGGTGCCATTTGAAATCTTCCCTATTCCTTCTAAAAAGCAGATTGCACGTGAAATGACAAAGATTTATTGATAGGAGGACTTTAATGACATCTCAGAGGAGGTGATGTCTGGACAGAGAACTCTGTTACAGATGTACAGAAATATTTTACCTGCAGTTGATGTTCTGGTAAACACTGAAACTAAACTGACCCAGAAAAAAACACTTAAAACCAAAGACATGGAGACAAGTCAATTCTTTTTATGAGTCTGAATCCTTAGGGAACTTTTACAGTGTTGTAGAATATATAGATATAAGGCCAATTTTTCACAAATTGATGACTTTCATTCCTAGAATGTTATAAAATTGTATTAAATAGTGTTTTGTACTAATTCACCTCTTGTCTCCTTGGTTAAGAATGTGGGGTGGGGTTTCTCTATAGATACAATTATACTCCTAAAAAAGGAGACAGGACAAGTGTTTTGCTGCACAGTCAGGACTGACAGAGCTGCAGCTGCTTTTGTTAAACATGGATATGGGATTTTTGAAAATGAGAGCAGTCCTCCAACCCTGCATTGTTTCAGCCTTACTCTAATGATGATTTGTGCAGCCTAATTGCTCTTTCCTTCTACATTTTGATCAAAGGATAGTTTTACAGTAATTATACAGTAGTAGATGGCAGATAAGCCGTGTATCAGTTTTCTGTGCAATTAAATATTGCTGTCAGTTGTTTGCTTTGGAGCTGGCTGGTCCAGCACATCCCCTTTCCAGGAATGAGTTACACCAACAAGGGAGGTGCTGATCTACCTGGGAGTAGAATGTCACTGGGCTGATAAGGGAATTGATTCCCTGAGATTGTGGTTTTAAAAGGACTGCAAACTGCATCTGTTCTTTGTACCACTGCTGCTCCATATTTCATTGATAGCAACGTCTCAGTGTATTAAGAATAATTGTGATTTCAATACGTATCAGGATGTTAAGCTGGTTATGGGGCAGATAAGAAAATCAAAGCCCTCATCTGAATGCAATCCCTTTCTTTCTTATCTGCCATTTGGGATGAAAAGCCATTATTATATGATTGCCCTTTCCAACGTGTTGGAGTGAAGAGTGCCTCAGACACAATCACCACTCTTAAAATGTGTTTGCTTTGTAACTGGAGCTATAGGGGACTCCCAGATGCCTGCTGGCTCTCTGACTATATGTATCTCCTACCTCTGTGTCTGTATGTGTATACACAGTACCTATGGTATAGCACCTAAAGCTTCCATATTCAGGAATGAAAATCAGTGCTCTCCGAACACCATTTTGAATTCCTGATTGATTTATGTTACTAAGCAAATGTTTTCATTATTTAAGTAGCATAAATATTATAGTGTTTCTGTTCCTCTCATCTAGTTTGCCACAGAAATGCCAAATGTAGTCATTAACCAAGAAACTGAGCAGAAGTTAAAGTATTTACTGCTGAAGTTCATTTTCACAGTAGTAAAGGAAAACACGGGAGCTTCACTTAGTTTCATCCATCATCTGCATTTTTGAAGTGAGACAGTTCTTTGTCACCGTTTATTTCTGTTGCAATCGTTATTTTTATGCTGATTGTTTACAAGTAACATGGAAAAATGAGACAAGTGCTTCAGAAATATGCAGTCAGTAAAATAAGGCATTTTGACTATTAAATGCAATGTATTTTTTCTTCTGAATGTTATCTGGCAGTTTGTATTCAAACATTTGAATCAATGGACTTTCCCCCCTGTTTTTAGGGGCTGAACAATGTGATCGCAATAGACTTTGACTACAGAGAAGAGTTCATCTATTGGATTGACTCCAGCAGACCAAATGGCAGTCGCATAAACAGGATGGCTTTAAATGGAAGTGACATCAAGGTAATTGGGGACTAATCATGTCACTACTAGAATTAAATATTTTGAGTGTTTTGGGAAATGCTCCTTCACGGTTTTAATCCAGATTGTGAGGCTTTGGTACAGGAATACAAACACAGCAGGAGTTAGAAAGTCCTAGGAAAATTTAATTGCATTTATATCTTCTTTAAAGATGTGGACTAAGGGAACTGTATTTAGGAAGAAATTCCTTATGACTTCTTTGGCAGTTGGCTGAATTGGCAGTTCCATGTGGTTTACAGGATGCCAAAGCAAAAAGAGCTATAAATAGATGTAAGCTGTGCAAATACACTGGTGTATTATTTGTTTTAAAACTTTCCATGGTCTTTTTGTCTCACCTTCACTATGCTGACAATGAGAATAACTCGGTGTCTTTGCTGTGAAAAAACCAGAAGACAAGTGTGGGCTTCAGAATCCAATAAATCCTTGAACTGTATTTATTGCCTTAAAACACTTTACAAAGCATCCTTTTCAGCTTCTCTGTATCCGGATTATGCTGGTTTAGGACTGGGGATGACCTCAGATTTTTTATTTCTAATCTTGACTATTTCAAGAAGAAATTTTCCCGGTCAAAAAGTTGTAATAAACAGGTGAGAGAATGCAAAAGTCTCTTATTGCTTTATAATGATTTAATAATAATTTTATTTGTAAGGAAAGGTTTCAGAAATTTGAACAAACAGTATAAGAATTAGGATGGGGACATGTAGGATATTTCATTATTCTTTTATTATTTTATTATTATTTTGCAGTGTGCAAGTTGATGGAGATTTTGCTTAAATAGGGTGGCGATGGAAAAGCAAAAATTATGAAAACAAGTGCATTTAATTTGCATACCAAGAAATGTTTTTTCCTTAGTAAAACCTGGCCCGGATTTCGCCTCTGAAAACTAAAAACACATACAAAAATTTATGAAGAATTACATATTATAGCTGTCTAACATTCTGTCTGTCATTTTTTATCCAGTGCCAAATGATAATTTGATATCTCTCTGACTTTCTAACAGGTTGCCATAAGGTATATTTAGTAATTGGTGTCATTAAAAATTAAATTATTTTAATAATTTGCTTAATTATTTAAACATTTATGGCCTTTGTTATCCAGCAAACCCATTTACATATTTTAATTTTTTTTGGTCATGAAGCAGAGTTTTTATGGTTGATAGACCTTTCCCCTGAAGTATGAGTTCTTTATTTTGATACCTTCATACTTCTCATGTTACTCTGTACTATAAATAGATCTACTCTAAGTGTCAATTATCCTTTTTGATCTATTTCCCTTTTAGGGGATGGCATCTTTTCAGCACACCAACCTTAGCTTTCTTGCCCTGGGCAACCTGATGGCATCTCATTTTTTATCTCTCCTCGTGGAGGAGATATTTATAGAAGTGCAATGACAGCATTTTCACTGCAATGTGTTCAGACATTAAACCAGTGGTTTATGTGTAGGGTTGGACATGCGAATGTAGAATTGATTTGAAGTATCTCACTGTATCCCTTCTTATGTTGAAGACTTTTCAGTGTTTTCAAATGGCAAATAAAATTAAAACTATCACATTCAGTTGTACTTAGTTAGGTTTACATGTGAAGTTTATACTCTATTGCACCTGCTTTTAGTGATGGAGATGACAATAACAAATAATGTGCAGCACAGTAATAAACTCATTCTTAGTTTTTAAGAAATCTCAAATACTTTCAAGTATTTTGTTCTCATTTGTGGGTTTTTCCTGAAGTTCTAGTTGCACAGACCTAATCAAGGACAGAATAGGTTAGAATAGACCTTCTCAGGGATAGAATTTTCAAGCCTGGAGTAGGATGGTCTCAAATGATTGTGCATATCCAAATATTACTCAACACTTGACATGAAGTACTCCCAGCCAAGCCAGACAGTCACACAGTCATGATGAGATTTATAATCACATCCATCTAGAGGAACTTGTTCAAGTTTCAGAATTAGTCAAGTCATCAAAAGCCTGGAGAATAACACATCCCTGTCAGCACAGCGTGGGCTTTCCAGGAGGTGACTAAATTGCTTCTCTCTCCTACTCCTCAATAATGCAGCCCTTTTGAAATTTAACTAATTCTTGGAAAGCTTGGAAAGCTTTCCTCTTTCTTCTGCCACACAAAGGTTGGAAATAAGAGCATGGTATTTACTTTCCAACTAGTAATCTTTTTCTGGAACTCAGCTGAGTGCTCTTCTGGTCTATCTGTCACCATGACATATGGCACTACAGTGATATTAAAATGAAAGATATGCTGATGCAGACCAGGGAGAGCAATGGGCAGCTGAGAAGCAGATGTGTTGGAGGGCACACTGTGGGGAGAGAAACCTCATCTTCATCCTGTTCTGTGATAGAAAGGAAAAAAACAAGAAAGTAGATTAGTAAAAGGGGGGAAAGCACCTTTATTTATTTATTTATTTTATATGAAGAGAAAACTAGAATCCTAGAATGAAAAACAAAAGATGCAAACTTTTAAAAAGTTAGTGCATAATGCAGAGAAGCTGGGAATTTGCTATTTCCTTCATCAAGATATTCTCCATTCTGCCTTACTGTGAGGAAATTGTCCCATTATCTTAGTTACTTAAGAAGTGTCATTACTGGAGCAGTGCCAGTGTTTAACAGTGAGTAATACCCATTTTTCACATGTTGTATGCCACTGTATCAAATATCCAGCCTCTCAATTTTCTGGTCTCAGGAGCTCTTGAATTGTTGTTGCTTTTCCCAGCATTTAGATGAATAATTTATGTAATTTTTGCTTTTCTAGGTAATCCACAACACAGCTGTTCCCAATGCACTGGCTGTCGATTGGATTGGGAAGAATCTCTATTGGTCTGATACAGAAAAGAGAATTATTGAGGTGTCTAAACTCAATGGCTTATACCCAACTGTCCTCGTGAGCAAGAGAGTGAAGTTTCCTAGAGATCTCTCCTTAGATCCTCAAGCTGGGTATGAAGCAACCAATTTGCAGTAATTTGAACTTAATCTTAATTGGATGTTAAAATATTTTTTTAATAAAAATGTAGGGAATGCTAATTAGTTTTTGCTGTCTAACTTTCAGCTACATTGGATATCAGTAGTGTAAACATACATTACCAATGTTTACTGTATCATTGCTACATATAAAACTGGCATGATAATAATTGGTATAATTGTCTACTATTTTTAAGATAAAAGCCATTTGCTATTAGTTCTTAGAGCTAGAATTTAATTTTTATGTAGCTGTGCCCTTTTTTCCCCCTGTCAGATTTGGCAGGGAGGATGTAATCAATGGTAAATGTTAAGTGTAATCAAGATCCCAATATATGGGCTCTGCCTTTGGTTTCCTGGACACTCAGGGTATGTTCCCTGTGTATGCAGAAATCAATCTACAATGTTTGTACAGAGAATCCTGCTTTTTCAGGGAAGTTTATAAATATAATAATAATAAATATAATAAATAGACTTACTGGGCTCCTTCTCTGTGTGCACAGACTTAACTTTCTGAGGCCAAGCTATTTTGCTAATCTATTTTTAATAAATCTATTTTTGGTGCCAGCATATTATAGGATAGCTGTAGCTGTTCTTAGGGCCACTCTTTTCTGCTGCACACAAATACCATTCCAGGTGGTTATTAAGAACAAGAGCTGCATCTGGGTTTTGGAAAGCCCATCCCAAACCTGTAGAGCAGAATCATAGCAGCTTCCCAGCTGTGTCCTGAGGTGCTGAGTGTGGCCCACAAGAGCAGCAACATGCATCCCCGTGCTAAATAATTGGACTTTTTTCTTTCTTGGTGATAAACATGCTCTTTGTTGTGGATAAATGGCACATTGAGGGGAAAATTGCTACTCAGCTTTCCAACAGTCTCTCTCAGTGCTTCAGCCATTTTTAAGCCCTCTGTGTGAGAAACTGTCCTAATGTTCTGGCACTAGTACTTCTTAAAGCAATAAAATTTCATGATGTGACTGTTAACAGCAAATAACTTTTTGTAAAATGTGTTAAAAAAAAAAGTGTAATACCATATTTCTGATAAATTTAGTAGTGATGCTGTTGATGCAGGATGCAAGATTCACAAAGTCCAGTTTGGGTGGTGCTTCAAATCCTAAGGTATCATGACTAAGCAATTAGGGTTGATCCCTTATAATTAGTCTTGATACCTTAAATGCACTGTTTCATTAAATTATTTAATTAAATCACATCTAACATGAGCACTCTACTATTCAAACCGTTTACTTTTATCATACTTGTTTACAGATAGATCTAGAAAAATTTAAAAAAAATATATTTTCTGGAAGGTGGAAATATTATAGAATAATCCCTGACTAATTCTTGGGATCAACTGAATAAATTAATCATAGAATTATAGTATGGTTTGGGTTGGAAGGGACCTTAGAGATCAGCTGGTTCCAGCCCCTGTGCCATGGGCAGGGATGTCATTCACTAGCTCAGGTCGCTCAGGGCCCCATCCCTTTAACCCATGGAACACTTCCAGGGATGGGGCATCCCCAGCCTCTCTGGGCAGTGATTTATTGGGCTGCTTTGCTTTGGTTTGCAGATACTTGTACTGGATTGATTGCTGTGAGTACCCTCACATTGGCCGTGTCGGGATGGATGGATCCAGGCAGAGTGTTATCATAGAAACACAGATTTCCAGACCTATGGCTCTCACAATAGATTATGTCAACCACAGGCTGTACTGGGCTGATGAAAATCATATTGAGTTTTCTGACATGGATGGATCTCACAGACATAAAGGTTGGTCAACTGTTTGTTGTTTGGTGTTTTTTTCCTTTTGGATCATTTTTAAATCGAAGGTGCTTTCCATGTTATCCATAATTACATAAAACCTATCCTTTAAAACATTTTTTCAGCCTTTTATCAGTATTTTAAAAGTTTCTTTTCGTTTTGCTTCTCTGTTATGAATATGAATAGTTTTGGAACATGCAGTAATACGTGACAGTGGAAAAAATGTCAAATGGAAACAGAAACTGTAGGAACAGCCCTGTCAGTTTTAGACCCTGGCATATATTCCCATGTTCGTTATCAAGACAGAGTGTGAAACTTGGCTTTTGGAAGTGGAAGAGATATATCCTATGTGCCATGTGTCACAATATGACTAAAAAGCAGCCTTTTCTCCAGCCACAGAAAGCCTGGACATGGCCATTGGTCTGCTCAGCATGAGACCAGGGTTGGAAATGTAATTTGGGGCTTTCCTGGTAGATGGGTGAAATAATAACTTTGGAAATACTTGTGTAACAAGTAATCTTTATCCCCGTGTTTTGCTTCTCACCTGACAGGTAATTAAAAACCTCTTGTCATTTATCTGTAAAGTGTTCTAAAAAAGGGAAAAGTTTTACACTATGATGAATAGTTCTCATATTCCAAATTGTATAATTAAAGATCTTTCATTTTAATTCAAATGTATGAAATAGTATCTGTCTACTGAGTTTTTGTTGGGTTGAAGTTTTTTTATGAAACTGTTACCTGAGCTCCCGTCCATAAGCTTTACCCAAACCTCAGAACTGCTGCTAAAACTTCATGGATTTGCACTTTTTTAGGCTCTTATCTCCTACTGGGTGCCTCCAGGTTTTCTCCAAAGCGGAGTATATGGAATTACTACTTTATTTGCAGATTGAAGCTTCGCCGGGAAATAAAAAAAATAAGCAAAACAACAAGTTTTTGAGCCCTTATATTCATGAACTGTAAGTCATAAATACATCATGAATAATTCACTGGCAGCTCTTTGAGATGGTAGATTGGAGAGACTGTAGCAGTAGCTATGAGAGCTGTAAGCATTCCCATTAATCTCCACATTAACTTCCATGTTTTTCCGTGGCAAACACGGGTCAGTCATAACCTGCTCCCCTGGGCAGCTCTGCCTCAGCTGCATTCCTGCTGGCTCTCTCTTTTGCTGGCACGTGAAGGGAAGCTCCATACTCCCCTTCAGGTTCTTCCCTGGGCTGCCATCCTGCTCTTTTTTCCCTCTTACTCTTCCTTCTGGATGGTTCAAAGGATAGAAGTAAATAATAGCCCACGTGTCCCTCAACTCTAACCTGGCTGCTGTGATCAAACCTTTCTCAGTCTTCTCTTTGAACCTGAGAGTTTCAGAATTTTTCTTTCCCAGCAAATGTCACCCTGTCACTAAACTCAGGAGATATCTGTCCATTGCCTCGGTCCCAACCTGGGGGTTTCTCTTGGCCAAATGTGTAAAATCAGCTTCAACTGCTTTGTATTCATGGAGTTAATGTGGTCCCCTGAGGATATGTGACCCTGGAGAAGAAGGAAATTTGTCACAATGCCACAGCAAATTTGTCCAGGTTTGGTACCAGGGAAATATCTGAGGCAAGCTCCAAAAGTGATGGTGACTTCGTGGAAACCTGGAATCACACTACTTTTGAGGACACGTCTGCTTCAAGTCCAGATATATAAATATTCACCCAATAAGAAAAACACGTTGGGAGAAACATCCCAATCTATTGAAATGATGTGGGAGCAAGATGTACGAGGCTGGAAGGGACCTCAAGGATCACTTGGTCCAACCTCTTTTTGGCAAAAGCACGGTCCAGACAAAACAGCCCTGCTGCCTGTCCAGCTGCATCTTCAGACTATCCAGTGTTGGACAGTCCACCATTTCCCTGGGGAGATTATTCCAATGGCTGAGTGTGCTCATAGTGGAAAGTTCTCCCGTAGTGTCCAGTCAGAGTCTTACCCAGAAGGAACTTGTTCCCATCACCCTTTGCCTTTTCCATGGGACTGCTTTGTAAAAAGGGACTCTCCTCTCTGTCACCACTAGGTAAATGCAGGAACATGGTGATGAGGCTTCACCTCAGCCGCCTTTTCTCAAGGCTGAACAAACCCAGTTCTCTCAGCCTTTCCCCACCTGGCAGCTTCCCAGGCCTTGGAGCATCTCTGTGGCCCTTCTCTGGATCCTCTCCAGCCTGCCCATATCTAATGCCATTTTTCAATTTCTGTTGTCAGGAGTTGCACTCAAAATGTGACTAACAAACCAAAATCCAGTTGTAAAGTAATTTCTGTGGATTTAACAAACAAGTGATAGAATTCTTGGTGTCTGAAACAGATGCAACATTCCTGTGGGTGGCTCAAATGGAGCTTTGGGAGGTTTGCAAAGCTCCTACATGATGATCAGTTTGTCCCTGCTTCCCCTCTTCTCCTGAACAAGCTACCAAGTAGATATTTAATGGCTTCCTATTTCAGCACAAGATTAGAAATATTTCAGAAGATGAAATGTAACCATTATAAATTAATTATCTTAATAAGGGGAACTCAGAAAAGTTCAGTGGTGGGTGTTTAGAGGAGGTAAAACTGTGATCCCTCTAGCCCTCTGATAACTGTAATCCATATTGATAATGAGAAAGATCAGGTTTGTATCTTGTGATAACTGTGTTTCTTGAAGACTTATCGTTCACATGGATTTCATGGTCTATTTCTCTTTGTCATTTTGAGACACTTGGCTTTATCAAAGGATGATTGAGTTTATTCTAACCTTTGGGTTTTCAAACGGAGAAGGATCAAGGCACAGATAAGGCAGCCATAAAATACATAGTCGTGGAGCAGAGAAAGAAGTCAGAATGGGAATCCTGAGGGTTTTTTCTGAGATTATGATTTTTGGGTCTTAAATTTCCTTCTACAAAAGGTACCAGAAAACGCCACAGATTTCACGAGACCCAGTATAAATATATAAGTATATAAATAAGTACCTTGTAGGATGGGTGGATTTTGTATTATTAAGAAATATTACAGAAGTGTTAGGATGAACTGAACAATCTTAGGCTAATTACTGACATGCTGTGTGTCAAACCAAGGAGTGTTTATTCCATCCAGTGAGAGTTTACATATATTTGTTTTGGTGTTTTCTTTTTTTCTTTCTCTCTTACGAACCTTAAAGCTTTTTCAGGAGCAGCAAACATCTGCTGCTTTTCCCCTCTGCATTTCAATAGAGAAATGGGCTTTTATAATTACCAGGAGATTGCTGGTAAGAACTTTGAAAACATGTTAACTAGGCCAAAAATCTTCCCGTGCTTGGGAGCTCTTCTTGGCACTGGGGGCAGCGATGCCCTTGCTTAGCTATTTGAAGTTTAATGCCTGGTTATGTAAGCTGTCTTTAGAGCTCAGCCAATTCAGCACTGCAGCATTCACAAATGCTGTGCACTCAAAATCATTAAGCAAGTATTGAAGCACTAATCTGGTTAAGCACTAAGCTGGTTTACTTCTGTGAGCTTCTTTTTTAAAAATTAGAAAAAAAATAACATTTAAGACTTTGTCAGACTTAGCTGCTTTTGGTTCTCAGTGCCCAGAGGAGATGCAGGCTTCACAATTCCCCAGGGATCTGGGTGTTTCCTGCAGGTTTGCCTATCCTTGCGAGCTCTTAAACCCCAGAGCTGCCTGCCATTTCCCCATTTCACTTTGAAGATGAGAATTTCAGGATAAGACTGTGAAAGGGAAATCTGATAGTCCAGTTTAGGGAGTACAAGAAGCTTCTCTGAGCTGAGATTAGTCTGTGAACTGTGTCAAGTTCTTTACTGCTTTATGCTGTAAAAACAAAAGTTGAGCACTTCATTGCTTCTTCTGACAGGGGCACGGAAATGAAGCCATGAAAAAAGGTTGAGCTTAAAATAAGTGCTCATAAATTGCTTCTTTAGCTGTATTGTAGTTAACAGGGAGCAACTTTCCTACAGTGTCTCCATTTGAAAAGCCCCTGCTCTTCTTCAGAATTACCTCCTGCCTGAATGTTTGTAAACCTCAAAATTGGTGTGTGTGTATATGCAAGTTTTGAATTAACAAGTACAGGGGTTTTGGAGGTTATAACCTCTTTCAGTTTTAGCATCTGTAATTTGACAAAAATTGTAATTGTACAGACCTGGTAGGTAGAGAGTATGTGTGTCTAATTCTGAACTCTGCCACTAGAGTTTTATAAAGGAATATATCCAGTTATTTATAAATTTTCCTAATGTAGAGAGAATCTAAAACAGCTCAGATTCACCTCGATTAAAGGCAATTGACACAGTTACATTACTCTAAGCTTCCTTCCTCCTCCTTTATGAAGGTTGCCAGCAGGTTGGTTTCTGTCCATTCCACTGTTCTTGGGACAATAAACCCAAATTCAACTGGATTATAAACTCCTGAAAACAGTTTTTCCTACATGCTCATTAAAACCTTAGCAGAGATTCCCTTTAAGTTTCCATAAGAGCTGAACATGTGCCATCACAAATGTTAAAGGATGGGCATTTGTTTCCCTGCAGTTGTTCCTGTCAGAGGGGAAGAGAGAACATAAAGCACAGATTTTCTGTTTTCTCCCTGTTCATATCAACACAATGGGAAATGGGAGGGTTTTGAGGAAGGAAGTTGGTGTAGAACAGCTCCTGTGGTTGCAATAGAGGATAAATGAGACAAAGCAAAGGGGCTTAGCAGTTTATGTATCATGGTTGGATATCATGGACATCAGGGCAGGAGAGGGAAAGATCAAGGAAGGAATAGCTTGGGCAGCAGAGTGAGGATGAATATTGAAACCAGCAGCAAGACATGAGTCTAAAGTGAGGTTAGGCATGTAAATATTCTCTATAAATCTGAAAAAATCATTAAAGAATCTTGGAAACTCATTAGCACACTGGGAAGTCTGACTTGCATAGTGGCTTGTATTTGTTTGTTTGAGAAGAATTTAATCACTGCTCTGCACTGCCGTGGAGGAACTGGCATATAAACAACTGCTCACAGTGAATTTAAAAAGCTAATAAAACTTTTTAAAGCGGGACAATCAAATATTTCAATCCTAGTTTTGATCAACTGGTTTTATATGTGGATTTTGGAAAATTTATGCATCTCTTCTCACGATGTCATCGCTGGTAATAGTCAGCTTTATTACCTCAGATACATTAGTGCCTTAAGATGTTTAGATTTAAGACGTTTGTGGGGTTTTTGTGATAGCAATTTTGGGATGTATAACAATTTTCGTGTGAGGTTATTATAGTGAAATATTCTCAGTTTTCACTGGTTCAGGTCCTTTTTTTAACTGGCAAAATGTCCTACCACTTAATGCTGAGACTTGCATCTTCCATACTTTAATCAATATAGATGTTTGATATATATATTACATTTGCAAAATGATATATGCATGTATATGTAGTTATTAAAGATGTAAATAACACCATCCTAAAAGGGTTTTGTTTTGGTTTTCTTTTCCTGTTTGGTTTTTTTAATGTGAAGCACAGCTTCAATTACTGGACTTTATATAGTCTCTGAATATCTTTAGTCTTTTCATTGAGTTTGACAGGTTTGTTTTGGAGGGCTTTTTTAAGTGTCAATCTCAAAAAAGTAAGAGTGATTACAAAATGTCTCAACTTGAAAAAATAACGTTTTAATGTAACGTACTTAATTAGATCTGTCAAAATTACACACTTTGTGACAAGCTCAACAGAGATAACCTTATTGCCATTATTAATTATTAATGTTATGGACTACACACTTCAAATTCTTTATCAAGAGGAACAGGAGAACTATACAGAAATAAAAAAGTATTGATGGTGTCTCAGAGAGCTTACAAGTGGAATATAAGGTGAGACAGAAACAGCTACAGGGGAGTTCACATGCAAAAGGACTGTGGGGCCAGTAATTGCAGCAGAAGAAAGATCAGCAATTTCCAAATTTATTCGGTTTTGTAGGTTTAATTGCTGTTTTCTGAAGTGTTGTTCTTCCTTGATGCAATTTGTCTTTGCAGGGGTTTTAATCCTTCTTAAGAGTTTAACACTGGTTCCTTTTAGGTCAAGCTGTCAGGAGGCTTTTTGTCTCTGTTTCATTTCAGTTCAGAGAATCAAGTTTCAGAGAGTGGAACTCAAAATCAGGCAGCCTGTGTTTTCCAGGTTTGATCACCAATTTGAATTTTCTGCCTTTGGGTGCCAAAACTCTTCAGCAGAAACTGCTGCAGTGCCACAGGAAGGCAGAAGGTCATTTCAAGTGTTGCTTAACAACAATTAATTGCCTTTAGCACTTACATGCCAGCAGTGGAGCTGTAGCTGGGTCAGTGCATTTTTGGGAGGAGCATCCCAGGGATCTTTCCCCCCTTCTATTCTTGGAGACTTTGCAGGAGGGCACAGCAAGTTGCAGTCCCTTGTTTTTTGGAAGGGGAAGGCTTGGAAGTGATCAGCCATCCAGCTTGGACAGGAGCTGAACACCAAAGAAAGTCCAGCCTTGATGGACATGAGAGAGCACAGATAGTTCTGTTTGGGTTTTGTCCTTAGAAGAAGTCAACACTTACCCTTTTTAAGGACATTTATTTTTTTTCTTGCTACACTGATTTTATCACCTGACAATGTGACAAATTTTTTATTATTATTCATGTTAGAGTGTTTGCCTTAACTTTTGAAATAGTTATATTTCACTAAGAGCAGAAGAAGCCTGGGTTTTAGTTCTGTAAGTCTCTTTCAGCAAGCATATTTTATAGCTACTAAATTGTAGATGGAGTGATTTTCACTCCTGAAATCAAAGGAACACTTTTTTTAAGCTTAAGTAAAGGTACTCAGAAAATATAAGGGAAACAGTGATCACACAAAAGTAAACATTTGTATCACAAATATGACTTACAGCCTATGAATTTATATTCTTGGATCAGCATTCTTGTAAAATGCAGGAGAGAGGCAGACATACATTTTCAGTCTGTCATGTTTCTCATGTTCCCTCCTGTGGCTGCTCTTCTCTTAAGTTCCTGCAGCACTTCATCTCCCTTTATTATGTTATCTATTGTCCCTTTTAGTTGTGTTCAAGTATCTAATAATTTTTATTCCCCACTGCTTCTGATCTGTAGCAAGCCTCCTGGGTTTTCCCCCCCTTTTATTACTGCATTTCTTCCTCTCCTTTTCTGCAGCTTTCTGTGCATTCCTTGTCTTTTCTCCCTCCTCTTTCTTACCCCGTTTCTCACCTGCGACTTGTTTGGCCAGGCACTGTTTGGGATTAGCATTCAGTGAAATCCATGATTTATATAGAGAATTAGTGGAAGGGCTGTTAGAAAAGGGGGGATTGCAAGGAACTTGTAGGAGGAGGCTGTGGTTGGGGAAACTCATCACCAAAATAAACTTCAGGTGCAATTTTTTTGGTCATAAATTACATAGGGTGCTTATTTTGCATTCCATGGTTTTTTTGTCCCTAATTGTTGAGTAAGTTGCTGAATATTGCCATTTTTTTAAAAAGAAATAAGAAATGCAGGGTCTTGAAAATCAGAGTATTGATGTGATTCTGTTGGTGGCACAAAATACAGCATTTTTTCCTCATATATGACACATAATGTGTGCTGTACTGTATGGAAAGTGGCATCTGTGCTCTGAAATGCCTTCAGAGGCCCACAGGGTGACATTGCCATGGGAAACCTTAAAAGCAAAAAATAATCTATTGAATAATTAAGTAATTCTAGAAATTAATTAATACTAAGGGAGTGCAATTCTCATGGCTCTGGTTATAATATGAATATTTCAATTCTCTTTGAATTTGCAGGTGGAGATCTGACCCCTAGGTTGGTGTAATGTGATTTTTGTCTTTAACAGAATTTATTGCCTTTTTTACTAATGGATTTTCAAGCAGACATCTTGATTAAATGTTTTCAAATAGGTGATGCAGGGGAAGCAGAGGTACTTAGCAGTTATGACTAACCTGTCTTTGCTTTAAATTTGCACAAAGTAGTCCCTTTTCACAGCTCTTGCCAAAGAAAGTGGAGCAATTAGTCTTGCTAACTCTTCAGAACTGTGATTCCCACCGTGAAATGCTCTGTAGGGTTGGGAATTACCATTGCAACATATGACTCATGTATGCCATTTGTGAAGAGCAGTAATGCAGTTAAGGCTCTCTCGAAGTTAAAGCAAAGACTGAAGGAGCAAGTGGGTGTTTCTCCCACTACATTTATGAAATCCCAAAAAGCTGTCACTGCCTGAAATTTTGGAGAGCTTGAAACATTGATGTCCTCAAAGGCACAGAATAAAGAGCACGAGAGGCTCTTTTACTGTTCCACCAGAAAATGAGATGTAAAAATTGCCTCCGTTTGGTGTTCATTTCCTTTGGTCATTCGGGGTTGCTGGGAGCTGTAGATTCTGTAACCTGGTACTTGTCGACAGGCCTGATGTTCCCTTGGTTATAATTCCCTGAAAGGGAAAGAGAAATCATATTCAGCTCGGACAGAAGTGTTCCTTAAGCAGGAAAGTGAATCAGAATTAGCTGCCATTGAATGGCTCTTGGCAGAAACCTCTCTGTCTTTACAGTGTGTCTACTGCGAGAAAATACATTAATGGTCAGCTTAGAAGAATGTTTGTAAGATTTGATATTATGTAATTGTAATTAATTCTTATTTTAGAAGACTTTTATTTTTATGGCCATCTTAGAATTTTTATAAGAAGTATTTATGTCCGGTGATACTGTTCTTATTTTCTGTGTGTTTTACCTCAAGTAGATTTTATTGGCATTTATTTATTTTTACTGTTTGTTTTAACCTAGTCTATTCATTGCTTTCTTAATTGATTTTTTTAACTTTCTCTAAGTTTCATAGTAACAGCAGGATACATAGAGCTTTCAATGCTTTATATGGCTTTACAGAAACAAAAGTAAGCATTTACTCCTAGATCAGTGCTCAGTGTTTACTTGTAGTTCCTGGATGGCCAAAACAAGGATGCATTTTTCATTGATGGGGAATACTAAAAAAATGATAAAATCCAAAATATTTTTAAATGTAAAGTGCATTAAGGCTTTTACATGCCCTTTTATTCCGATTTTAATCTTAACTTTGATTAGAATAAGAGAAAACAGCCAAACAAAAAGCACATTTGTTGTATTTAGAGAGACTGGAGTGGTACCTTTGACATCTTTAATTTCATTTACAAGGGTCATAATTTACACGAACAAATATTTTTGCAGAACTAGAGGAAAAAAATAATAAAAATTTATGGAAAGCTTCAGGGTTGCATTCAGAGTAGCAGCTTCTCTTTCTGCTGTTCCTTCCTGCCTCTCCTCTCAGCCTGGTTTGTATTTCTCATTGGAAACTTCTCACAACGGGATTCCACAAATAATAAATTATAAGAGCTTTTGGGGTGCTGTGATATGTGAGGAACCATGGCGAAGTTGCCTATGTATTGAGGGGCAAAATGAATTTCCTTGCTCTTTGACTGGTTTCTCAGAAATGTTATGCAGCTCTTTCACAGAACATCCCATTGGTATTTCAGTGGGGCAGCTGTGGCACATGGAGACATTCAAAAGGGGAAATAATTGCAGGTCTAAGAAGGTCTCCTTGACCCAGAAGGCAACGTGCCCTACACTGGAGTTCACTCTTGAGAGAACTATTGGATATGAAATTGAATTTGCTAAGCTGTCATTCCATATCCTCGGTATCAGTCATCAGGTCTCACTGAGCTGTGAAATATTCCAACTGGAATTTGAGATTTGCCAAGTCTCTTTAAGCACTTTGCAGGTAAAAAGATGAAGAAGACAAGGTAAAGGTGCTGAGGATATGCTGCTTAAAAGTGACAGTCAGCTCTTCTGCTCTGCCTTTTCAGCTCTATCAGTAATGAGAGTGACTCAGCAACAAAAGATTACAGTTCACAAGTTAATTATTGTAATCAGATCTTCTTCCGTGGCATTTATCATTGCAGCTATATATGTTAAAAGATAAAAAAAAAAGGGTGCTCAGTTACTGTTTACCAGAACCAAATAGTTCAAGATTAAAGAACACAGAGCGGGATAAAGAACGTTCCAAAGCTTTTTCTACCTTTTGTCCTTCCATCATTTGTTAAGTGGTGTTGAATTATAATTTTTTGATACTGTAACAATGGGCTATCAGCATCAATTTTCTTTTTTCTAAATTGTCTGCTTGGTGATGTTAGGAATAAACAATAAGCCCTCTTACAACTGTGGTTATTTAACGAAAAACTTATTTTGCCTGTCTCTCTTGCCAGTATATTTCAATGAAATAAAAGACTAGGAATTGTCTTAGAGGATCTTAAACACAGAGCATCAGGAGATGTATATGTTAAGTTGTGCATGTTTGCTGATAACTTTTACTGCACTAAAAGTGCAAATTGTTATTGACTTGTGCAAAGATTATGTCGTGTACTGCTTTAAAATTTGACATGTCTTTGGTTTAGAGTCTGGAGGTGGTTTTTGTTCACTGAAATTCCTTAACACTGACTGGGCCAACTAATCCTAAGCAAGCAGGGCTCGTGCTCCATCCATCCTTATTGCAGCTGCCAATAAAGGACCCTCTGGGTTGGTGTGTTGTCCTGACAATTCTCTTCAGGACATGATACAGCAGTTGTGTCTCTGCTCTGTCAGCCCGGGCAGTATGGGATATTTTCACTGGCAGTCTGCCAGGAGGGAACATTAATCTCGCCATCCCTTCTTGCAGTCCCTAATCAAGACATTCCGGGCGTGATTGCTCTGACGCTCTTTGAGGACTACATCTACTGGACAGACGGCAAGACCAAATCGCTCAGCCGTGCCCACAAAACCTCTGGATCAGACAGGCTGTCCCTGATTAACTCCTGGCACACCATAACAGACATCCAGGTGTATCACTCTTACAGGCAACCCGATGGTAACTATTCTATCTGTGCTTTTCAGACATATTTATGTATCTAACTAGGCAGCCAGGTGTGGGGGAATGGAAGCTTGTTTATCTATAATGATTATTTTTATTTCTGTTTTATTTCAAATTGTGGAAGTTTCCAAATTAGCATTTTTAAATATAAATCTGTGATTAATGTTGTAAGCATAGCTGGTATTAAATCCATGTGCTGTGTCTTGTTCAGTAGTGAGGTACCAATTTGGGTGCTTAAAACTTAACCCAGATACTGGCAGGAAGTACAGAACTGTTCAGTTGTAGTACAAGTTACCAGTTTTTAAGAGGGTGTGATGAAAACTTTTAACCTTGTTCTTTGAAAAGCAAGAGAGTGTTAATAATGCAGAAGAATACTGCTATTTAGAAACTTGTTGGACTGAAGGAATGTCAGACAATGTGGGTGGTATGATTGTGTCTTGTCTCTCGATGTCCCTGTATTCAAATTGTAACTGAATACAATCTGGCACTTGCCCTAGATAAGCTAATTTTTTATCTCCTTTTCTAAAAAAACAGTGCTCTCGTTCTTGCAGTATTGAACCTACATCCATAGCAATATATTGGTTTTTTTTTTTTTGCATACAACAGAGAATAGCTTAAAGGCAAAAGGAATATTTTCCTTCCATGGGTTTTTGATTTGAGACATTCCATTGCAAAGCAAGTACCTGTCTTTCTCCCTTGCTAAAGCACATACCCTGCAGTGTGCTGAAGTAACGGGCTCTGCTCTTGTTTTGCTGCTCTGCCCACAGTGTCCAAACACGTGTGCACCCTGAACAATGGTGGCTGCAGTCACTTGTGCCTGCTGGCCCCCGACAGGCTGTACACGTGTGCCTGTCCCACCAACTTCTACCTCGCCGCCGACAACAAGACGTGCCTGTCCAACTGCACGGCCAGCCAGGTATGTGGGTGGGGGGCAGCAGGGGCTGGATTTTCCTCTGTTTCCCCTTGGGTTTAAATAATGAAATATGGAAGCATCAGTCAAAGGCTGGCTGTTCTCAAAGCATTTTGCCTTCAAGGCTATTAGTGGGGAATAGACTTGCAAATGCCTTTTTGCCCAGAGAATGCGGAACTTGTTCGCTTTCAAACGCTGATGTTTCTGCCAGTCACGAGAACAAATGCAGCTACAAAACCCATGGAAATCGCTTTGCCTGAATATTTGTATGGAATATCAAAATGTGAAGTGTACATAACAATGATTTGGGGGTATTTGTGCGTGAATGAACTCGGCATTAATAAAAGGAAACAAGCTCAGTCCAGTTAACGACACAGGTAAATGATAGGCCTGCCTTAAAAACAATCCCGTAGTTGAAATGCAAGTGGTAAAATATGTAATGAATTAACAATTGCATCAATTAAAACATTGAGGTGTACTTCCTAGTATTTGAAATAAATATTTATGACTCTCTTTCTTAAAACCTAAGGTAAATAAGTAGAACATACTGATTGCTTGTAAAAGCACCACTTTGGACTAGTCTATCCAGTCCATTAATGGCTTGCTTGTTATAGTACATATGGCCTTTAAAATATTTCTAGTAGTTTGCTTTTCTGGTAGTTCACTTTTAGTGGATGTGTGCAAATGACCTCTCACTCTGTTCTATATCTATATGATAATGATTTTCATCATTAAGAGAAAGGTTTTACTCATTTTTTTTTTTTTAGGGAACAGTGGTCATCCTAATAAATTATGTATAGTTTAAGTCAAATAATATTTTTATTTAAGAAACTTTCCCGCTGTCTTCCTCTGTTGTCTTACAGTGGTGTTTGGTGTGATTTTAGGATATTCATTGTACTTTTTCTGTTTATATTGTCTTGTTGGTACTTCTCATTAAGAAATGAGCAGAAAAGAAAGGTGTAAAATGAGGAAATTCTTAGCTATTTTCCCCTCCTATTTTGCTGCTCAACTTTATTTGGTTTTAAAAAAAGGACAAGGCACTCTTCTCCTTTTCCACTTTTTTCCACTTTCTTTAAATGACACTGGAAGCTTATTCCACAGTGAATTTATATACTAACACTTGATTGAATGGCTCTGTTCCTGTCTAAATAGTTCATAGGTGATCTGACTTGAAGGATTGCATCACATCTTGGATCCTTCAGGAGCAATATTTTATCACTTGTGGAATCCACAGGATGGAGAGCAGAGTTAAATAGAAAAAGAAGCTTCAGAGAGACAGTTACAAGTTTACATTGTACATTATTTGTCATTTTCTTCCACTTTTGAAATGTTTGCTGTTTGCTAATTCATCAGTCTGATGGCATCACATGCAGAGATCAGTGGCAAAAATATACTTTTCTCCTTAGGATTTTCGGATGGTGCTGTCAAACCAGAGCTGATCCTAAAATGTAATTGCTCTTGACAATCCACCTACTGTCAGTGGTTTCTGATGCAAGGGAGTTGTGTGGTCAATACACTGATCTTTGCACATCTACAGACCATCCTGGGATGGATCTGACATGAGAAATTCTTTGGTACAAATCACATCAGGCTCCAGAACACCAAAACTCCAGCCATTTGTGACCCATAGGACTCAGCTCCCTGATTCTGCAGGCTGTCTCCTCAGTTTAGAAGGGAATGTGGGTATTTTCATACAGATCATATAACAACATTTAAGAAGTGTTAGTACCCATTTCCTAGAAATAACCTCCTAATGTCATTTTAACAGCCTGAAGACCCTTGCAGTGAGCAGAGCAGGGCTGGCACCTTAAAACAATTGAGCATCAGGAAGGCTGTGCTAGGAAGCAAAAAATACTACCAATGAGAATTGTCTCAGGTTCTGTTTGTCCCCAACTTTTCTGGCCTCCTGCTGAGCTCGTTTGAGCTGCATAAACCTGTGGGAGGCAGTTTAATAGTTTAGAAGAGCTGCCTTTCCACCCAACCCATGGCAGGGCATGTTCCTCAAGGTGCTACAAATACAATATAGCTCCAACTATAGGTCCTGCTACAGTAATGCCATTGAAACCCTAAGTTTTCTTGGCAGAAAAGATTAAATTGACCCAGTGCACCAAATTTAATATACCTTTCAAGTACAGCTTTATTGAATAATAATTTTTTTTTAAAAAATGTAAAGAAATTTAATTAAAAAGAATATTGCTGAGTCACAGAAATTGAGATGTCTTGCACTTTTAAACCTGTTGCTTTCTTTCCTTCAGACACCAAGTAGGAAACCTGAGCCACATGTACTCAGATTTTAGGTTAGCCCTACATGTTTCATCAAATAATTTCTACTCTTAATTAAGTTTGCATTCCTATTTCAATCACAACAAAGGTGCAGTGTCACCTGAGTCCAGAGTAAGGCACTGTCAGGGTCTTAAAAAGGCTTTTTCTTTCTTTTCTGCAGATATTTTATGCCTTTGAAAGGCTGGAAGGCCTGGCATCTGGTTTGCTCACTTATTTCAAACAATATAAGCAATACCATACACAACACTGCACGTTAAGGCCATTTTCTGTAACTGTGGGTGTTTTGGGTCTGTCTGGTAAAACGATTTGGTCTCCTTCAACAGTGTACAAAACCTGAGGATTGAAGTGCTTTGAATAGGATCATAAAGGATGAAATCATAGAATGCTGCAAACTGCAACGAGTGGTTTGTATTGGAACATTGCAAGGCAGTTTAGAAATATCATTGAAACTACAATTCCTTCATCAGTGGAAACATCAATGAAACATCTCAAAAAAAAAATATTATAATACACATTTTGTCAAATTGAAAGCCAAAATTCATGAATGGAGCAGCGACTTAAGCAGGAAGTCACGTTTTCGTAAACTGTATGCTATTTCTGTTTAAACATAATGAAATGTTGATGTCCAAGCTTTTCCTCCTCCCCTCCTTCCTCTTGCAGTTCCGTTGCAAAACTGACAAGTGCATTCCCTTCTGGTGGAAATGTGACACTGTTGATGACTGTGGGGACGGCTCCGACGAGCCTCCGGAATGCCGTAAGTGCATCGTGCATTTGGGGCCCAAACCAACACAATCCTTTATAAATGTTAGGAAGATGATTTGGGGGACCACTTGTTTTTGCAGCACTCTCTTCTGTTGCTTGGGTTCTGTCGCATTTACAAAGGGTGCAAGCGCTTCTTTGGCAGCCTGTAAAGGTTTTCATTAACTCGTGTCTACTAAGAGTCTTTTAAGGCCTTTGGAAAATCACGCTTTGTTTTTCATCTTTACTTCATCCCACTTATAAGCAAGTCACAGAATATTCTGAGTTGGAAGGGACCCACAGGGGGCACCGAGTCCAATTCTTAAATTAATGGCCCATTTTGGATCAAACCCACACCCTTGGCATTATTAGCACCATGCCTTAGCCAACTGAGCTCATCTCACTTATGGTTTTGGTCACGATTTTTATTTTAAAGCCATGTGCTGAGGTTGCAGAATTTGTTGTAATCTGGTTTATTTTTCTATGTACCAAAAATGTGGAATTCTAATCTCATATGCTTGTGTTTCATTGCAATTGTGGAAGTTTAAATACTCATTATTTACTTCAGTTTTCTGAGCAACAACATTTTCCCTGTGATTCTTTCCTTGTTCCCTTAAGCTTATATAAAACACGCTCTTCTATGTATTCTACAATCTTACAGTTAATTAAGAGTTTGGTTTCTTTGGTATTGAAATTCCTCACACCTGTTTTTACAATTTTATGATCAGTTCTGTTTTCCTGCTGCAGAGGCCTCTGCAGTAAACTTCAACATGTTACCATTCTGCATAAGATTCCATTTCAAGCTACACTATGTTTATATAAAATATTACTACAGAGGCATTTAGTTGGTCATTGACTCAAATAACAGTGGCTGGGAGAAGGAACAGTGATAGGCCTTTCTTGAGAAATAGAATTAGTGTGGCATAGTGAGTTTCTTAAATGCAGACTTGAACTCCAGTGTTTAGATCCTAAATTGGAAGCCTCTGTTGAGCCTGTAGTAAAGATCAACCTGCAGGGGGTTTCACTGTGTCATTAGTACTGTTGGGCAGATTTAAAATACCAAGGTTTAAAATTAGTTTTGCAATAGCATATGTACATTTTAGTCAGTAATATTTATACTCACATTGAGATTATGTAGGGATATATGAAGTTCTTTTGATTAGTCCATAGAGGAAGAGCAGCCCTGTTGTTGATACTGTACCCATTCCTCTGATAGTATTCATAAGCATGTTTTTTTTTCTCAGCTGAATTCAGGTGTCAGCCAGGACGTTTTCAGTGTGGAACTGGACTTTGTGCTCTCCCAGCCTTTATCTGTGATGGAGAGAATGACTGTGGGGACAATTCTGATGAACTGAACTGTGGTAGGTGATTATACATGGTGTGGTCTTCAGAAACATGACAGACTGACTTAAATGCCATGCTTTACACTCCGTCAAGAAGCTGTACTTATTTTATTCGCCTTTTGAATTCTGAGTCTTTAACTTTTAATCTCTTTAACTTGTTTGTTTGTTTGTTTGTTTTTTATTCTTCTAATTTGCAGACACACACGTGTGTCTGTCAGGTCAGTTCAAGTGCACAAAGAATCAGAAGTGCATTCCCATAAACCTGAGATGCAATGGGCAGGATGACTGTGGAGATGAGGAGGATGAAAGAGACTGTCGTAAGTTTTGTTCAGAGAATTTTGCTCTGACCTCTGTAGCTGCTTTTAAACAAGGAACTGGAGTAAAATATGTAAAATACTGCAGATGTCTTCTATATAAAATAATTTGAGACCATGTGAGCAAACTTCAGGTTGTTTAAAGGCATTGCAAAGAAGAGGGGGTTATAAGCAATTTCAGGCATTTAATTGGGTGTTTGACTTAGGCTGAAACATCTATTTTCTTCTTAACCACCTCAAAAATGACTCATCCTTTTGAGTCTTTCATCTGCCATGCCTTGCAGCAATGCATTTCAATGGAAAAAGATAATTTTTGGCATCTTTTGTTGGAAAAGCTGTAGATCCATAGCTCCTTCTACATCCTTCTAGTTTGATTCAGGTTTTTATTTTTACTTTTTCTATTCCTTTCCCTCTCGGAACTTCTTCATTAATTTGCCTGCATAAATGGATTTGCGTTTGCTCAGCTTTTTACTTTTCATAAGTTCATTTTCACTTCCTATTCTTTACATATAGGTAGAGGAAACGCTTGGAGATTTAAAATGGGATCTATTGAATGGCTTGTGTCTTTGATCATTTTGTAATTAAGATGATGGGGCTATCTTGCAAGAAAGCTCCTCCTTTCACTCAGTTCATTACTCAGATCTGCTTCTGGTCTAAGCTGCTTATTGTGAATGAGCTTTCTCAAGGTTTGGGTGTGCTGCATTTCTGCAGAGAACATCTCCTTCTCCCAGGGATGGGTTGCTAAGGATACAAAGGCTTTGTTGGTGGTCTTGTTTAATGTCTGGCTTCCAGAGTGCTCAGGAGAGATGGAGCCTCTGTCACATGATATCATATGTTGGTTTGCATTTGAGGTTTCTTTAAAAACTGATTAAGTGGGGGCAGGTAAACTCCTTTTTGGTTGTCTGAAACTCAGCCATCAGCTCACCTGCAAGGACACAGTGGGCAGTGGGGGAGGTTAATCATACACGTGTTTTAATTTTCATTGTGTCTTACCTAGACTTTATTATCCTCTCTCTTAAGACAGTTAAGTGTGCTGATTTTGTTTTCCTAAAACCTTGCTTGTGGCTTTTGAAAATTCTCCAGCTTCCTCTGGGGAGATGACAAAAAAAGGGAGGTTTTAAGTAGGTTTACCACAGAGTTCATATTCCTTGGGCTCCTGTCAGAAAACCAGGAATAGGTGAGATCATCTCATTTGTTCTACTTTCAACAGACTAGGATCAATAAAATACTCACCTTTTGCTCAGCTCTGCTGCTGTTTTATTTATCAGTTTGTTAAAAGAATATCACAATAGATACTTTTTTTTACCTTACTCTTATATACAGAACAATATATACAAAAATGACAAAATGAGAAATAGTATAAACCTGAATGCTGTTTTCTCGTAGGTGTTAAATAAGTTATGCTAGAGGTGTCCAACTTCTGAATTTAAATCCTTAATATTTTTTCTTTAAAACAAACGTTTTGAATATTAGTGGATATTTTTACTTTTGACTTGCATTTTTTTTTTTTTTATTTAAAGCTGAAAACAGTTGTTCTCCAGACCATTTCCAGTGCAAAACCACAAAGCACTGCATCTCCAAACTGTGGGTATGTGATGAAGACCCAGACTGTGCTGATGGATCAGATGAAGCCAACTGTGGTGAGTGTGCCAGTGGCTCTGAATATATTACTGGAGCTTTTTAAAAAAGGTACCAAAAGGAAACAATCATTGCCCTGTTTCTGACCTCTTTCAGTGTGTGATAATACCTGTTACGATAATGCAGGTGTGTCTGGCTCATCCAGTGCTTGCTGAATGGCAATCTTTGTATGGGTAGTTTATAAAATTCATATTGCACTGCTATTTTATTGGCAGGAGCTGCAAGTGGGTATCTCAGTTTCTGTCAGTCCAGTCTGCCTGCTTTGTTGCTGCTGAGGATCATAGTGAATATTAATAATTGGGAATATTAATAGTGAATATTAAAGTGAAATAATAATTTGAAGACCCTGTTCATTAAGACTGGCTGTATAGAAGGATCCAGAGCAGGTTCCACCTTGGCAAGACCAACTCTGCATCCCATAAGATTTTTCCAAGGACCTGGGATACTTATGGAACTTCTGTACTTGAAGGTCATAGCTTGAGGACACAGATCCTCTACAAAGATCAAGGATGGGATTGCACCATTAACTAGAAGTTGGGCAAAAAGGAGATGACACTTCAGAGTAGCAGCAGCTGTTCTCAGTCATGGCTTGCATTGTTTGAAAGTACGGAGTCAGCTCTTTTGATTGTAAAGGAGAGAAAATAATACATTTAAATTTTCCCTGGGAAATGGATTACAGGTAAATCAGAGGCAGACTGAGTGGATCATTGTTGTCAGAAGATCACTGAGTGTGGATGTCAATGCAAAACACACTAATCATGTGCATGGAAACTTGTGAAATTTCCAAGTGAGACCTACAAAGGAAAATACAGAAAGATGTTCTGCAATGGCAGAGAACAAGACAAATACTATGGAATGTTCAAAGCTCTCCTCATTATTCATCTACACACAACTCTGGCCAGGTTTATGCCATCTATGGGACAAGAGAGGAACAAAACCACAGGCTGTCATCAAGGACAGAGCACTGAGAAACCGCTGATTTTCCCTGGATGTTTCAAGCAATCGACAGAAGCAAGTATATAAAAATGTTGGAGGTGGCAAATATGCCTAGGAAATGGAATTGTTCCTCAACACTGGAAATCCAAGACCATCACTTGAATTGTGAGGGTGGGGAAACTGAATCCTGCTAACTGGGGAGAAGTTACAGTCCAAGAAATCATTTGGCTTGAAGAAACAGTGGGTGCAAAGGAGATGAACCTTTACCACAGAGATGTGTTATTTGCTCTTCAGGGATATGATCAATCCCAAATTCAACAGGTTTTTTCAGTCACAGTATCTACAACTGCCTATGTTGGTTCATGTCTAAGACACATCTTGCCTTTTATCCTGTCTCTGGCAGTGACTGAGAATGAGTATCTGGGGAAGAATATGTGAGCAAAGCTGGCCTGCAGTGAAGCTTCCCTGGGCTCCTCTCCCAGGCTCTAATAATTTGAGGATCAGAGACATTCAAAGTCACAGACGTCTCTGTATGCAATAACCCTTCATATATTCCATTCTCTTTTTACCTTTCTAAAGTTTCCACAACAGGCTGCAGCAAAGAGTTCCACGGCTTAATCACACACCTTCCTGAAAAAACACCTACATTTTTAGTTGTCCTCTCCTACCTGCATATATTGCTCTGTTTTTATGAGGGACAAAAGAATTTCTTCTTATTCACATTTCTGTGCTGCACACAGTTGTGTACACATAGTACAGCTCAGCCTTGACAAGAACAGGGTGGTTTAGTCACATTTTGAAGTTTGCCATACTTTACATATTTGAAATATGCTTCAATGACCCTATTGTGTCAATAGTTTCAACACAGTTTGCTCTTTTGTGGTTTTTTTCCCAAGTTAAAGATTGTTATTTTCATGGACAAAATGTGATAGAATTGAATTCTAAGGCTGCAAGCTGAGTCTAAAAATAGTCTGCATATGTTGATGTAATACTAACTTGTTATTGATTAGAGTTCATTTCTAAAATGCTTCCAATGCAAAATCTGTATTAAAGAGGAATCTTTGCATTGCCCTGTGTATTTTGCCTAGTCAACATCTGCTGCTGTGTGTTATTGGAGATACTACCCTGAGTAAATTTGCTACAAGTAGTATAAATGTATTTAGTCTTCTGTGGTTCCTGTCCAACTCAGCCACTTGAAGCAGAATTAGGAAACAGATGTTCCTTAATGAGGGTGTGGTGGGTTTTGGTACCCAGTAGGTGGGGTTAATTTGTGCTTCCTGTCCAGGCAGCCAAAGCAAGCCATTAGATGATGCTAATCCTCGTTCTTGACTTTAATATTGTACATCAAATATGGGCCAGTTGGAGGTAGAATCTGAAGGAAGCTCTGTGTGGTCTTGAAAAGTGACTCTAATATGCTTTAAAGGTTATGTGTATTTCAGGTCTTTATTAGCATGATGTGTCAACATTAATATCACTGCTTTCTTCTTCCTCACTTTTTTAATATTAATTTTATATTAATTTTATTTTTAGCCTTAAGAGTCAAAGTAGGCTTTTCTTCCTGATGATGAAGAATGGGTTCTTTATAAAATTTGAAGGATTCGTTATATCAACTTAAACTTCCTTTGACAGGCTTATAATTTCCTGTGTGCAGCAGTGACAGCCCAGCAAGCTCTAGAAGAGAAAGCTGATCCTCGATCCAAAGCAAATTCCTTTTCATTCTGGATTTTATCCCTCTCAGGCATCCACACACAAATGCAAAAAGATGTGGAGTTAAAATCCCCAAGTGGCAGTGTAGTGCAATTATGGTAAAACAGTGTTTTCATTTGTAGGGATTGATATTTGAATCAAAATGCTTTTTGGGGTGCATATTTTTTTGAGGCTTTTTTTTTAAGGCTTCCCCCCACCCCACCCCCCCACTTAAGCCTTTATCCTGTTTTCCTCATGCTCAGTTAGAAGTATTTCTAAAATGAAATCCTAGTTCAATATGCACAAAAGATGAACCCCAACCAACCAGCAACTACCTCAGGTGATCACACAAATTGCTGAAAAAGAGCCTTTGCCTGTTGCAAAATATCAGTGAATCTCTTAGTAATAATTTGAGGAGAGAAATATGAAAATTGAGTTATCAGTACTTACTTCTTTTTCCTTTGTACCATTCCTATCTGAACTGTCACTTTTTAAGGTAAAGGGATTTTAACTTTCCCACTTATGACAAATGGAAAAGCAATTTAGTGCTGAAGACAGCAGAGACCAAATGTATGTGGGCTGGTCAGGGTTCCACAATTCCAAAAATAAAATGGTCTTGCACTCTTTCCTCTGAGTGGAGTAAATCCATCGTTCTCTATGGTCAAGTAGCTGTTACACAACTTTCCCAAATCTTTGTTATATCCTACCTCTGGTATTCCCAGTATTTTCCTTAGTTTTCATTAATGTGAAGAAGTAAATACAAATCAAGCAAATCTGATTTGTAAGATATTTCCAACTGTAAGCTGCTATGAGAGGTCAGAAGAAGAATAAACCTTTCAGATTTGTATTAAAAAGTAATTGAATATTCCTTTGTGTTTGGTAGAAATAGAATAAGATTCACAAAGTAATCATAAGGCAAAGCTTGCACAGGTGTAAAGGGGCAATGCTAGAAACACGATTTAGCATCCTTGAGAACCAGGTAATTCTTTTTGAAGAGTAAGAAAATATATATTGCATGTTCTGCAATGGAGGGATGGCATCTCTATATTCTGTGTATTATTGATTAGGTATTGGGGTTTCTATTGAATGTGGAAGGATAACTAGAATGTTCCCATGTCACTGGGATGATACTTGTCATTGGTATTTAGAACACACTTTGGGGTCAAATAACACATTGCAGGCTTTGCTAGAAGTGCATTAATAAATACAGGATGGATTGTGGCTTTGAAACTTTGTCTCTTGCAAAGCTGCAGAATGAAATACAAGCCTCTCATATGTGTGGGGGCAATATTTTGGTTAAATATTCTCAGTTGTTACCAATGCAAGTGCTTTGGAAATACCATGATCAAAATATCATAGGCTGTAATCTTGAGAAACATCCTAGGAGAAAAATATTTTGGGAGAAAACTTCTTGCAGTCACGATATGAGCAGAGGATAAGGAACAAACACAGAAGGCAGATTTTTGATTGTACACAACATCATTTACCCCCACCTTCCTGATATTCAAATGTAATTTTCATTTATCACTCGAGTTCCAGAACCACACCTAAAACATAGGAGGAGAAAGAGCGCTTTGGACCTTGGCATCAAATAGAATCCCTCTAATTTGTTGTCCTTTCCATTTCACAAGCAGAAGAAGCAGGTTGATTTCAGCTGCTGTTCCAGCCCCTTGACTTGTGCCAGGGTTTGGATCTCACCGAGCTGCCATGGGGAGCTGAACTGACCTGCTGGGACATGGCCTGGCAGAAAGTTCAAAATTCCCAGTGAAATATCCCAGTGACATGTAATTTGAAACATGTCATCGAGGTTTTCACAAAGCAAACCTGTTTTTTGGGGGTTTATTCCCAATGAAAATGTCACTGATGCCTTTTTAATTTCCTTCATTTCATCTCAGTCCTTCGAAGCTGAAAGAATTATTGACACAGAAAACACAGAGGCAGCTCCTCCTTTTTGGAGGATTTTGGGATATCTCCAAGAGGCTTTGCTTTCTCTGTAAATAGAAAAGCTCATTGAAAATTTATATCATGAAGAAAATTGCTCTCAGTTTATCAATATAAGCTTTAAAATGTCTTACATTGTGTGAGTAGACTTGCAATCCAATACACCAGTAGGTGAAAATTGAAATCAAAGTGCAAAGTTTTCTGTCAGGTGTGGTTAGTCTGAAATTATTAAATGCGAGAATAACTTTTGAGGAATACATATTTCTGTACATTTTTCAAATCAATACCCTTGTGGTTTACTGTGATCTGATGTTTTGTAAAGCAATCTTACAGAGAAATTCAAGGAGAAGTTAATGTAGATTTTGAGATCTCTTTGAACTAATTTGGGATCCCTTCTGAATTTTGTATTTTTAACTTTAAGTAACAATTTATACAGTGCATATTTTAATTTTATCAAATTTAAGAGCAGACATATTTCTGTATAAATAAATAGAAGCTTAAAGAACGTGTCAGGAGAAATAAATGATTCCTGAAAGTGATGTTTCACATGTTATGGTTGCTCCTTCTTAAAAGTATCCAGCAGTATTGCCATGTCTTTAGTAGAAATCTGTCCCACTTTGACTCTTTCTTTGCAATGCTGTAAATATTATTCACCTGTAAATATTACCAATCTGCAAATATTACTCATCTGTAAATATTATTACAGATAAAAAAACTTGTGGACCTCACGAGTTCCAGTGCAAAAACAACAACTGCATTCCAGACCACTGGAGATGTGACAGCCAGAATGACTGTGGAGATAATTCTGATGAAGAAAACTGTAGTAAGTAACTTTTACCTCAGTCTGTTATAAGAAATAAAGTCAGTGTGGCAATATGGAAGAGGAAACTTTTGAATTTTGATAAAGTACAGGTGTATGTTTTTATTCAACCCCTTCTGATCTGTTGAAAATCAGGTGACCACAATTGAAAACGTCCCTTGATGAGATTCTCCAATTCTATTCGTTCTTGTAAAGAGCTGTGATCCTGCACCACCTGTGCAAAAACACTTCTCAATAACCTCATTCAAAAGAAATATTGCAATTAATTTTCCTTTGTTATTTAGTTGTATTTCCCGTTTCTCAGCTGTGGATAAGAGTCATAAAACCTGCTTGGTGATGGAGGGATGTCCTTTGTTAATGACGAAGTTGGATCAAGCACCAGTGCCCATCACATTGCTGAGATGGCTTGCCTTGTTCTGTGTCATGAGGAGTCTGTTTCTGGGATAATAATCCCACCAAGATGTTGGTGTGGCTACTCAAAGTAGCTCTGTTAGCCCAGTTCTCTCCTACCTCCGAGGAACCTGAAGGCCTAATAAACCTCTCACACTCGATGAGTTAATTTAGATTCAGTTTTCAGGAAGAAATACCAAATCATAATGGTTCCACATCATTATCATTGCCTTTATAAAATATTTAAGGAGAGAAATTCCACAAATAATTATGCAATTCCTTCTTTTCAGTTGGCAGTTTCTGTTCTTTTTCTTCTTTTACTTGGAAATCCAAGAAATTAATACGTTGGTTTGTAGATAACCTTGAACACACAATCCTGATGGCCTATCATGAATGTATATTTAGTCTCTTGAAGGTAATGATTTAGAAAGCTTAGGAAATGAGGCAATCTAATGCAGAGTCCCTGCTGTGTGGCCCCTTCTCCCCTTGGAGACCTGGTGTCCATAGAGAGTGTCTCATTCTGCTGGAGAGGCTCCAGTGGATTTGTCTGCCTCGGAATTGCCACCCGCATTGGCAAATGGGAGGAGTTCCTGCTGTAGATTTCATATGCAAGGGTTTCATCTGAAAAGGAAAATGTCCTGTGGCTCAGTAGGCACTGAGAGCCTTTTCTTCTTGTACCCTGGGGGGGTTGACACACAAAAGCTTTCTTAGCTTTGTGGGAGGTTTTACTTAGGAATTGATTATTAGTGTCAGTTTCTTATATTATAAATAGTCAGAAATTGTCTTAGGTTCTTTTATTTTCATGGAAAAATCAAATAAAGGGTCATAGTTTTGCTATAGCAGTGTTAATCTACATGACTGAGCAGTCTTTGGAAAAATAAAAAAAAATCCAACAAAAACTTGTACAAAATATGATTGCTGTTTGCAAAATAATTGTTGAGGATTTTATTTTGAATTTGCCATGTGTATCACCCAGTAGTAATAACTTTTTTCCTTGAAGTTCAGGTCATCATAATGTGAAGTGATTAAAGGGAGTTCAAGTAATGAGGGAGCAGTCATCTATTTGTTTGGGGTTTTTTAAAATATTTATTAAGTTTACCAACTTTGTCTTCATATCAATAACCAAGTTATACGTTCAGTTCTTGGCTGTTCTCTAGACTTGCAGATAAAGAAATCTGTAATTAATTATAATGTATGGAATCAGTGAGATGAGAGCACCCAGACTCAGCCAGTGCATCAAACTAAAGGGTGTTTCTTTAATTTACTTTTGATTGTCAAATGCATACTTAAATTCTAACTATTAAATCCCATATTTGACTGTTTAAATTAAATACAGTAGGCTGAGAGATTTTTAAAAGTCAAAATCTTGGAAGAGTTGCGAAAGTGCCTAATATTGTTCAGTTGTTTGAAACAGATGTATAAAATTTTTATAGACTTTGGAGTCACTTATAGAATAAAGTATAATGGAGCAAATATATGTGAAATTAGAACTTCAAAAGCGTTTGACAGATTATATTACACTGCACATTGTGATAAATTGTTCATAGCATACATGAATATACAAAGTGCTCTCAGGTAATTATAGCAGAAAACGAGTTGTTTCTCGAGAATGCAGAAAGAATTCACTGAATTATAGAGGCTCAGCTCAAGGATTTATATTTTTGTATAGAGTTTGTTCACATGCAAGAAATTCACTACCCTGGTGAAGTTATCAGAGGTGTTAGAGAATGCACATTAAAAAATGTCATATATGGATGTGAAAAATTATTAGAGATATCATGGAAATCATTGTGCCCCTTGTGAATTTGTTATTTATCTACATTTACCCTACAGTCTGCTGTTCCTTACCTATATTTGGGCCCTCTGAAATAAGTAAGAGTTATAGGAAGGGTATAGGTCTTTCATGCAATAAATAGAATACATTGTAAACTCTTTTGAGATGATATCTATATGGAGAGGGAATTTGCTTTCAGAGCTTATTTGTATTTTACAAAACAAAATTAGAGCAAAAATAGTGTTTTGTCTTTCAGGAAACTTCAAAAGAAAAATTCCTTAATTATGACTATCTTTCCTGCTATGAAGGCACCAGTAATTTTTTATTTAATGTAATTAAAGAAAATGTAATATACTATAAACATTGAAGCAAAGCAAACATAATAATGCTGTAGAAAGATATGAATTCAATCAGTGTAAAAATATTAATGTTGCTGGAAAATCTTCCTAATGCTGTTTTGTTCCTTCTACAAGTTGTCAAGAAAACAAATTAGTTAATTTTGTCCTGGGATGAGTTTGTATCTGAAATGCAATGAGAAGTAGCAATTATTTAATCTTTACTGAAAATGTTTTGAAGGAGCATATTGAAGTAAAATAAGCTGGAGCATCTCATAATGTCACATTGAGTAAATTGCTGTCAATTCACGTTCTTCACGTTGCTCAAGGCTCAGCTGACCTGGTACAAGAGACAGTGCCTTTTGTGGGGTCTCTAAGGGCAGGGAGGTGCCAGTGCCAGCCAAAGGCACATGTGCTAATTTAGGGTGAAATAGTGAAGTCAGGGTGCTAAGGAAAGTTATCGAAGAAATAAGTAAGGAAAACGTGCATTGAATGCCACAATAAATAGATGGGAAACCCCAGCTATTCCCACTTTCATTACCCCTTGTTCAGCAGCATTTGTTCTGCAGGATGTTCTGTTTCTAGCAGTTCTGTGATGGACAATTCCAAGGCAGGGTGTTTGGTTTTTTCTCACTTCCATTTTGCCACGTGCAGTGGTTTTGGCTGGGATGGCTTAAATTCCCTTCTTAGTGGCTCCTGTGGTGCTGTGGCTTGGGTTTGTGACCAGCCAGTGCTGGTGACACTTTTAGCTGTGGCTGAGTGGGGCTTGCTCAGCACCAGGGTCCTTTGTGTGTCACTCTGCTGGGAAGGGACACAGCCAGGCCAGCTGACCCCAAAGGACCCATTCCACACCACATGGCACCCTGCTCAGTGAGGAAAAGCTGGGGGAAAGGATGAGCAAGTTGGGATGTGAAGAATTATGCCATTTGTCTTCCCAAGAGCATTAGAGGTGACGGAGCCTGGCTTTGCTGGAAGCAGCCAAACACCTGAAGGAATTGTTGTTTTGCTTTGCTTGTGCATTGTCCATTTTGGTTGAGGTTCTCCTATCCATGTTTCTATTGCCATTGCTTGGTTTTTATGTGCAGGTTCTACCTTTCTTATTATATAAAGTAGTTTCTCTAAAAGTTTGCTTTGTAACAGCTGTTGCAAGACAGGATTCTCCCTGGAGCGAACATATCCATCCTGTACAAATACAGGTAAAAAGTACATGGTGCATTTCAAATTCACATCCTATTCTAGAAACAATTTTGGGTTTTTTCCCTGAGACTTGTATAGCAGTGCATCAGTCTCCTAAAAACTCCTTTCAATCCATGACTTACTGCAATGCCTGTAGCTATTAAAAGCAAAATTGAGCCCCAGATATGAAATCATTTTAAAGGTGTCTCTTGAGATCCTTTTCTTGCTCCTGTTTAAGTTGACGTCAAATGTCTGCTATTATTTTACTTCAAAATGTGTAAGAAGTAGATTGCCTTACATGTTGTGTCCCAAATAAAATTTTCCTAATAATTAAAAAATGCTTTTCTTGAGGAGCTTCAGGGATTTTATAAAGCAGAAGCTAAAGGATGCTGTCCTTCATTTGTTTCACAGAAGTCTATTAATACTTGTTCCTCTCACAAATGATTTGAACACTGCTGTGTTCATACGTAAATCACAGAGATGGATTCCACCAGCAGAGGAAATATTTCCTGCAAACAGAGAATTGAGTACTTAGCCCGTTGTGTATGTTTTTGCAGAATCAAACCTCTGCTTATAAATAATTCATTAGCAGCATAGCAAATGTATTTGCTTATATTTTGAAAACCAATTAGAAACAGGACCATTTTTTAATTTATTTTTTTTTCCCTTGAATTACTTTTTCCAGCAAATGTCTTGTGTACTGGTCCTCATTTTCAGGAGGAAAGCACACGATGTTCTGCTGGGGGAATCTTCCACGCTGGTCCCGTTGCCAGTGGTTTTGTGTCAGCAGTAGTGAAAACACAGAGCTTTGCAGACAGTGAAACAAAGAAACTCAACCAGCCAGTCTCACCTTCCCGGCTCCCTCCATCTCTCCCTCCACCCTGCTTCTCCTGTGTGCTTTGCCTGCATCCCCAATTAATTTTGTGTCTTCTCTTCCCCTTTATTGTGTCCATCTTTTATAATGACTTCAGACCTCCCTGGATTTTGCTTCTTCCCAGGGAGTAGAACAACATATCCATTTATCACAGAATATTCCGTTTATCTTTCAACCTTTCCTGCCTCCTATTCATCTGTGTTGAAGAATTTACTGGATGTGGCACTCAGTGCCATGGTCTAGTTGGCAAGGTGATGTTTGGTCAAGGGTTGGACTCCATGATCTCAGAGGTCTTTTCCAACCTAATTGACTCAGTAATTCTGTAAGCTCCTCCAGTTCTTTTCTCTAACATGTGCTTTCTGCTTCCCTAAAAGAATTTGGAAATTCCATCCTTACACTTGCTTTTTTTTTGTTTAACTTTTCTGCATTTTCTCATGAAGTGTCAATTGTAGGTTTCTATGAAAGTATTGCTGTACTTTGACTTTTGCAACTCCCTGTCATCTTATTCTTTTAAATCTCTTAAACAGTTTTGTCAGTCTTAATTTAGTGGATTATTGTCATGCCTGGAAAACAAATTGTGCTTGAAACACCAAACCTTAGCTCTTAGGTGTTTCCTTTTCCGCCTCACTACTGAATGCTTAGCACCGGGGAATCTGGCTTTTGACACACACATTTCTACATGTTAAAATTTATGTGAGAAAAGATTTGCTACTGCGTGATGGAAAGTCAAGAATCTGGATGGTTCTCATTGTATTGGATGTTAAGAGATGTGAAATGTATTTTTAGCCTGTGGTACATATCTCATGCATTCATTGAAATAATATTTATATCAAAAGCATCACATAATTCTCCAAAGAAATTTGATAGAACTGAAATGCAACTATTTTTATTACTAGCTTACTATATGTAAATAAAATTTAGTTATCAGATGTTATGGAACAAAATCCTGCAGAAAACCAGTCCTTACAGATTGCGAGGTAGTGGCTTTGCTTTTGTTATAGTCAGTCATTGCCTGGGGGATTTTATGGATAAAATATTCCATGGAAATGCTGATAAACATAGAGTTGTGTCTTTTCTTTATTCAGAGCCTCAGACATGCACTTTGAAAGATTTTCTCTGTGCAAATGGGGACTGTGTTTCAGCCAGATTCTGGTGTGATGGAGACTACGACTGTGCAGATGGCTCAGATGAGGTAGGCACCTTCCAGAAAGAGATTTCTTGAGAAAATGAGTAGTATTAGGAGTATTATCTTGTTGGAGAACGGATCCCCACATGCAAATGTTTTAAAAAGCAGCAATGGGAGCTCTACACACGAATCCATATATGCACATAACGTTACAAAATTAAAATGAAACCAATTGGAGTAGTTATTTTAAAGAGAGAACATAGAAGGAAAATCAAGCACATGACTGGATTTCACAGTGTGTAGGAATATAGGCTGTAACTTCTGTGACCAGCTGCATTTCACCAACCTTTATATTAAACCCTTGCTCTTTTTTATTGCTGGTTTCCTTTGTACCAGAGGTATTGTGACACAGGCTGCTCGAGGGATCAGTTCCAGTGCTCCAATGGGCAGTGCATATCAGCAAAATGGAAATGCGATGGCCACGAAGACTGCAAGCTTGGGGAAGACGAGAAGAATTGTGTACCAGGTATTGATTTCAAAAATGCTCAGGGACAGAAAGGAGGAGGGAATAAAGCAGAAGAAAAGAAAATAAGTCAGTAAATCAAGATTTCTCGGGCACTAGAAGTGGCAAGGAGTGCAAAGAAATCTGAAATACTGGACCTTTTGAAAACCCTTCTTATACAGAGCTGTACAATATGAGCCTTGGTGGGGGAACAGTGTTTAACTATAGGGAGAAGTAATTTGGTAATATATATTCTCAGCATATAAAATTCTGCTCTGAAAACACCAATAACTCTTGGCATTTTACTAAATTATCTCTGGGAGTTTTTTCTCTTTGTGGTGTTCATTCAAAGATTACTAGTCCTTATGCAAATGTTTTCTCTACCAAATTATCAGTTTCGTTGTTATTTTATTTCCTTTTTACCTCTTGGAAAATACATTTGTTTATTTTTGCAGGAATTTTCCAAAACTTTTTGCAAGCTTCATCTACATGAGTGCAACAACATAGAAGCCTTTGACAAAACTCCCCTGGTTTACAATGTGACAACAATATGCACCTATATTTTAAATAGAATTGATCAATATGTATTGTAATAATGTATATTTTCTAAAACCACGGCTTCTTGTAAATTTTAACTTATTTCATTATAGGCACTTACATGAATTTAGCTAGAGCCTAACCCCATTATAAAAGATATTATTTTTTGACTATACTCATTCTCTGAATATGTCTGTGTATGGTTACTTTATTTACCAAGTGTAAGGAAAACCTAAAAAGAAATCTCAGTGGTAAAACACAAATAACCTTTCACTATCATTACACAGTTCAGTTTTATCAAGTACTTCATTGCAGTTTGAAAAAAAAAGTCTGGAAAAGCTCTTCTCAGCTACAGACACAACTTTGCTCACTATGTTAACCAGAGGAAAAACTTATTTATAAATATTTTCTTTTTCTTAATGCTCAAATATGTGTTTGTAACCAGCATCTCCAACCTGCTCTTCAAGTGAGTACGTGTGTGCCAGTGGCGGCTGCATTTCGGCAGCCTTGAAATGCAACGGGGACTACGACTGTGCTGATGGCTCTGATGAGGTACCTGGCAATTGCTTTGCATCTTTTTTTTCCTTCTGATGTCATTTTTTAAAATAGTTTTGGGTCTCAAATTAATTGAGAGGGCAAATATGGTTTTCTTGCATCCATTGAACACTGTGAGATAACTTAGCCCCATGACTTTACACTGCATTTTGTTTGTTTGCTCTGTGGCCACCTTTTGGAGTAAGCAAAAAGTCAAAACTTGAGCATGGTTCTGCAGAAGTTTGCATCAGAGATTTCTCTGTGTAGGCAATGTGGGCAAACTTGTGACAAATTTGGCTCCCTCTGTCCTCTAGGTTCCTCTAATACAATCCTACCAGGAATCTCAGCCTCCTTGGGGCTTTGGGCCGTGCTCTTCCTACATATTTTAAAAAATCATTACCTTCATAAACAATTTGAAGAAAAATAAAACAAAAAAATAGTTGTTATTTCTCATAACCATAAAGGTGCCAGTTATATATAGGATAATATGACTATAATATTATAATAGAAGGGTGCCTGACCAAAGTCTACACAGTGCACATGAAGGAAATCCTCTCTGGAGGTTTCTAGCCCTGATCAATGTATGAGCCAGTTCCTGCCCAGGGTGGTTCCCTGTTAGGGCAGGGGACTTCAGAGCTGTAAATGTAGCCATTGTTTCCATTGCTAATACAAACAACATAAAGAAGAAAGATCAGAACCTATGAAATGTGTGGATACCGTTTCACCTGCACTTCAGTAACTATTTTAATTGCACATTCCATTGTCGGGGACAACTTCTTGTACTAAACATGCAGGGCAATGAGCAGTAGCGTGGGGGACTGTTGTCAGGTTTGCCTTCAGCATGTTGTAATTTTTAATTCACATCTGTCTCCCCAGATGGATTGTGTGACCGAATGTAAAGAGCAGCAGTTCCGCTGCAGGAACAAGGCCTACTGTGTCCCTGTGAGGTGGCTGTGTGATGGGATCCACGACTGCGTGGATGGCAGCGATGAAGAAAACTGTGACCAAGGCAAGAGACACTGGGCTTTAAAAGGCACATTTGACTGGGCTTTTTATTAACACATATTGCAAGTTAGTAGTGCCCTGGTGATTCTGAGTGAGGAAAGGAAAGCTCTGTGACCTCGTTTGACACGGACAGTACAGCAGCTTCACGAGTGATTTGCAGGAAGAAGCAAACCTGAGGTTGTTTATGGCTCTCATCTCATTTCTCCTTTGTGTTTCCTTCCCCAGTGATCAAAAGGTTGTGTTCTTACTGGAAGCATACTCATTTTCATCAGGGAAATCAGTAATAAATTCAGTTAATTTACAGTTTTATAGGCAACAATAAATTACAAAACCACACACAATAAATTACAAAGACATGCCATATTATGAACAGTTGCTAAATAAGTCATCTTAAGACCCCAGTTTTTTTGTTTCTTTCATAGATGGACTGGAAGAAGTCCATCTAGTTCCAATCCCCTGCCATGGGAAGGCACCTTCCACTAGCGCAGGTTGCTCCAAGTTCCATCCAATTTAGACTTGAACACTTCCAGAACTGGGGCAGTCACAGCTTCTCTGGGCTCTGAAATTTAAAAGAGAGATCATAAAATATGGGGAGAATATTCCAGAGATGTTTAGATGCAAGAAGACAGATAAAAAAAAGTTTTAAAAAAAAAAAATCACCCTCTAGTTTGTTTTAAAACTGCTTTAAAAAGCTCTGGACTGTATCTCTTTAAAAACCAATGAAGTGTAAGTAAATAGAAACACACTTATTTTCTCTGAAGCCACATTATTCTTTGGATAGCATAATGGAGCTTCTGTGAACTGCAAATTGCTCATAATGCAATAAGAACCCTCTTGCCTAGTTGGTTATTGCTATAATACTTTGTATTTATGTCACAATTATGATTCTGTTGCAGAAATCTATTTTATAAAGGAATTATGACAGCCCGAGAAATCACATGAAACAAATGCTAGTTTATCTCACTGATAACTAATTTTTTCATCTTTGGAAATACAGCAAACACAAATAGAGGTTTATTCTAAAATAATATCCACAATGTTTATCTGTAGCCCACTGTGCATATTTATAAAAACAACTCTCTTCAATCTTATTCTACAACTAGAATGATGGTTATATTGTGATTACACGCGGAATTATTTGTATTCATGTCTTTCATCATAAAGAGTACTTTAATTTTATATATTTTCCTTGGATAATAATACAGGGTATTTCTGTTAATGTTCATAAGTTATATTTGCAGTGGGAGGGAATTATATTTGGTAAGGTAGCGTAAGAGTTCCCAACATCCTCTCACGCTACAGGTATTTCATGGAAATTAATTTTCTGGATAAAAAAATTAAACCATTTTGAACTTTTATAGCAAAAGCAAGCCTTCTGTTGCTGTTAATGGGGTGTGAAGAGGGCACTGAATGGCTCAGTAAAGAGCCACTGGAGCCTGATCTAGCTCCGTGAGTGGGTGTAATGCATTCAGCTAAGCCACAGCGAGAGTTTTGGCATTATCATGTAGGATTTCATTGTTTCCTCTTCTGCAGGTACACAGCTTGATTTCTTTTATGCTCTACCCCTCTCAGGAAACACAGAACCAGTTACCATAAAAATGTGTTATATGGGAAATTAATGGCAAGAACTTTTCATAACTTTGTTAATTGGTGGTGATAAAATTTAGTCATAATTGAGAAACAAATTCCTTCTTACCTCTGCAGATATTAAAACTGAATCCAGCTCCAACCAATTTTTAAAGTTGGAGCACTCCAGCTTAAAAGAGTCCCTCTCACCCTGAGCTCCCTTTTGTTAGATGATTCAGACATCACTCAATACTGAATTTATTCTTGCTGCTTTCTGTGTTCAGTAAATTTCAGAAGTTCCCAGAAGGAAGATGCTGTTAGAGGCTACCTAGTCTTCTCTGCTCTGTGCCTCCATGGCTAGATCTTTCCTAATTACAGCATTTAGAGGTGATGAGGATATCACAAGCCTGGCCAAGCCTTTTGCTCCTCAGGAAAGGTGCTACCTCCTGGCTAAGGGGCTGTGACCACTTTGGCTCAGAGAGTGGAATGGGAAAAAGTGGAGGATCAAACATTGACATGAAACAAGTGGCCTCTCACACATCTGACTGAATTTCTGCATTCTGGTTGATACCATTCTCTGATGGCACAATTACTTGTGTACCAGCCAGGCCTTTGCTGAGAGGCAGCCTCACCAAAGGAAGCTGCAGACAGGCAATTAAACATCTGGCTGAATGCAGGGGGGACATTTCTAGCTGCTGAGTTGGTGGTGTCTTTGTAACTGGCCTTTCTAGTCAGGCCAAACAGTAATTCCCACCTAACAGTCCTGAGAAGGAAGTTTGGCAAGAGATTTTTAAGTGAGCATTTCTCTCTGCTTCTCCAACCCATCCATTTGGGCTCTGTAAATTTAGCTATGCTACATGTGTCATTCTCTACAAATAGTATGTGAGACGTGGTTGTACTGGTTTTATCAAAAACTGACATTGTCTCTTTTGTCTTTCTGTTTTTCTGCCTTTTTTTTTTTCTGTCGTCTTTTCATCTTCCCAGGGGGAAATATATGTAGAGCTGATGAATTTTTGTGCAATAATTCCCTCTGCAAACTACATTTTTGGGTTTGTGATGGTGAGGATGACTGTGGAGATAACTCTGATGAAGTTGCTGAAATGTGTGGTATGACATTACATTTTTCAATGCTTTTCACATAATAAGCAAGAAATTGCATGTAAGATACATGTGTGTAAGGACACTTGTCTAAGTTTGTTTTATTTTGCTTTTAGAGGATTAGCTTGAAATGTGGGATATAGTTTTCTGTTGTTATTGCCTTCCATTTAATTTCAGATATGACATTTGTGAGAAATTAGTCTTTTCTGTAGGAACTCCACGGGGGGTAAAAGTTACTTCTACGGTGTAATATCGATCACCATTACACTTGTTTTAATTCTGCTGCATTTCCTGATCCTAGAAAAGAGGTATCAATTACCTTTATCACACAGAATAGTTTCACTCCCTGAATGAGGGACTTACTCTGCCAACACTGTTGAAGTGTTCTCCCATTGGGTACCAGAAGTTAAAATCAAGCACCATTTGTATGTCAAGTACAACTGTGTTCCTGAGCCTGCCTATTGCTTTGTTCAGGAGACTTTGAAGGAGGTTTGTGAATGCTGGCTGGGTAATAGCTGATTCTTTTCTTTAACACACAGTAAAGTTTCCATGCCCTCCAACAAGGCCGTACAGATGTAGAAACAACAGGGTTTGTCTGCGACCTGAGCAGATTTGCAATGAGGTCGATGACTGTGGTGATAACTCGGATGAAGATCACTGTGGTAGGTGATATTACCTTTCAAGGCATTCAGATCAGAGAAAACAACTTGAAGGCAAACTTTGTTACAGAGATCTGCTTGTCCTTCAGTAAAGCTTAACTGGAGGTTAGTAGATCAGAATTTGAAACTGAAAGAAATTAAGCTTGAAATGATTTCCAGTTGCTCAATGCTTCGTGGTCGTTCCCATTTGTGTGTGCCTAAAATAATCTAAGAATCTTAAATACTGATTTATTTGTTTTTCTCCTATTAATTTGTAATTCTATAGATAAAATCACATCCAAAGCAAGACCATGTAAAAAAGATGAGTTTGCTTGTAATGATAAGAAATGTATCCCGATGGAGCTACAGTGCGATTGGTTTGATGACTGTGGAGATGGTTCAGATGAGCAGGACTGCAAAATGAGTGAGTTTTTGATCTGGTGGTGTGATGGTAGCAGGAATGAGACATTTAATCTAGACATTCATCTGTGCAAAACCTACTCAGCAACACAGAAAAAAGATTACTTTGTTTTAGTGAAGTTATTTTGGTAAGGTTATTTCTTTTAGTTGAAAACAGGAGGCAATTCTGTGCCACAAGAGAAAGGCAAATTTTGTAGCAGTTAAAGCTGTAGGAGTTTTTAGAGTAGTCCAAGGTTCTTGATGAAATTCAATTATAAACTGATTGTATTTTGTTTCGTATTTGCAACAAGAAAAATTTTAGTATTAAATTCTTGGTTTGAAGTGCAGTATCTCAGTTACACGCTGTCAGTTTGTCATATTTAGATAAAAACTGTAATGTCATTTATTTGTTAAAAATGTACCTGATACTCTTTTAAGAGAATGATACATTTATTTGTTGTTGTTACTTTAGGTCTCATTTTTAAGAGTTTAAAGAAATTTATCAGGGATTTCTTTAGACTTTTTTTTTTAATGTTTAGGTGTCACTGAATATACATGTGAAGATAATGTGAACCCTTGTGGAGATGATGCATTCTGTAATCAGACAAAAACATCCCTTTTGTGTCAGTGTAAACCTGGATTTCAGAGAAACAGGAGGAACAGACAATGTGAAGGTAGAGATATTTTCCATCATCCCTCACTGTAAAGTATTAAAAGTCAACTGTGTGGCCAATTTTCTGGGCAGGAGAAGGAGATAATTATCACATACTAATTTTTCTGCAAAGTAAAAGCTGTTCCATAGCTGTGGGATTTTTACCTGGAGAGGTTATCGAAGATTTAACGTTGGTTGTGAATGTCAAAAGGTTCAAGTCAGACAATTAAATGAGTTAAGGGGTAAAAATGGGTGACTCAGGGTATAGTAGATTATTTAACTGAGCTGTTGGGATTGGTGTTTAAAGTGGCATATGAGAATATTTTAAGGTGCTTAAAATAATCAAGATGCATAAAACAGAATTGGAATTAAAATAAAGAGATAGAAAGTAAAATTCCTTAGTAATGGTAGTCTAGATATATATGATGCCATACTGGTCAGCAAAAAGACATAGCTGGTATAATGAAAGGGTTGATTAGAAACATAACTCTTTATTTATGCTTTATCCTATGTTATGAACATGTTGAATAATAGCCCTTTTAACTATAGGTATATAAATTGCAATTCTTTCCTTCATAGATATCAATGAGTGTATGGTGTTTGGTGCCTGCTCCCAACACTGCAATAACATTAAGGGGTCATACAGATGTGCATGTGAGAAAAATTACAAGGAGAGGAATAACAGCTGCATAGCAAAAGGTAAGGCTATAAAAGTCAAAGTAGAGAGACAGCACTAAGTCATTTGGTATGTGCATGGCTGGTAACACTGATGTGTGGCAGATATTTATTTTTAGATAAATATTTCTTGAATAGTTCTCAGAAATAATTCCTAAAACCACTCAGATCTACTTTTCATTTCAGTAAGCAGTATATTCTTGTGGTTTCTATGTAACTGAACTTACTTAATGTGAAAGTCCATTTCCAACTTCAGCTTTTTCTATTTACAACAATAAATACACAAATAAGAAAAACAGATTATGCATTAGCAAGGATGTGAAGCTTTAGAAGCTTGAGAGAAGAATCAACTCCTTCGTGGAAACGTATTTTAAGAATAAATTAAGTAGTGTTTGGAGTTAACATTTTGCTTTGTGTTGAAAAATTCTACAGAAGTCATTTAAGTGGAATTTTTCTAAGTATAATGAGCTAATTACATGCTCCTTATATAAGTCAGCTGCCTAGATGTGGTCCAGTGAAGGTAAAGAAACAAGCACACATAGATGATTTTTCTGTTGTTCATTTGCACAGAATTGAGGTTATTGTGAAGTCTGGGTGTTATGTAAGTTATAAATCATGAAACAAGCAATAATACAGCTGACTGAGCAGAGTCCACATCATCTTCATGGATCTGTGTCTGGGGAACTCAGAGTATGATCACAGCATCTCACCTGGATTTAGTGGGATCTTGGTGGGACTTGGAGTCCTCAGCACAGAATGAGTGTTGAGGTCACAAGGTGTGGTTCATTCTACACCTCCATGCCCAACTATGAGCATTCCTGATCTCACCCTTATGGCCAATGAGCACATCTTGTGTCCCTATATCCTAGAACCATGGCAGGTTGGAGCATGGGTAGTCCAATTCCTTCTTCTACAGTAATGTAGGTACACCCAGAGTTAGATGGTGATAGTCAGGTTTCTTACAGGTATTGTCCACGCTTTTTGATGCAAATTTACCATGGAAAGATCATATAAATGACTCATTAGTAATTCCTACGTAATGTGGACTCTATCAGTGTTTAATATCATTGCCTATTGCTAAAGAAGTCATGGGAGCAAACAAGGTTACAAATTGAGAATAACGATTTGTTATTACAGGAACAGGAACATCATTCTCAGGGTTTATAATTTCAAAATCTGGGATTCATTATCCTAAAGCTGAATTTTTCACAAGCTTCATTTCCATTGTAACACAGTTCACCTTTCCCTCTTTCCCTCCTTGATACTTGCTTTAATGAAACTCCTTTCTGCATTTATCAGGAGGAGGAGAAGAAATTATACTTGATGTTTCATACCCATAAGGAGGAAATGTGTTGGGCAGACATTATTATATATTGATGGGTAAATGTCATATCAATTGGAAAATAAAAATAATATCAACGCATTCTAATGTATCCAGCACATTGTAAACTTTCTCAAAACTTATTGAATGGATACTAGAGAGCATTTTGTGATAGACAATACACTTTAAAACACCTGAATGAATATGATAACTGGGAATCCATTAGTACCACCCACTCACAGGTATCCATGAATGTTTACCATCTGAAATGAGATGTAAAAACCAGCTCCACAGGTTCTGTTGCAGTAGATCTCAGAACTTCACTGCCTCCACTAAAGATAGAATCATTCAATTTCTAATTAATCAATTTAAAATAATGTTTGTTGACAGCTCTGTGTTCCTTTAATATATATGTTTAGATCCCCTTAGAGACATCCTGCATATAAAAATACGGGCTTAATGCATAATATCCTGTATTTTTGTATCCTGCTTAAAAGCATTCAAATTCTTTTACCACGTTCTCTCTAAAACATAGTCTTAGGTGTCACACTGTGAGTTTGGAGAGCTCTGAAGAAATGTATATTGATATCAGAGTATCAAGAGTTGCATTTATTGCTCAGAGTGTGTTTTTGCAGCCTTCAACAACCAGAAAATAATTTTAACGTAAGAAATTATATCAGCTAAACACCAGAAAGCTACTTGAGTGTACCCCACTGGTTTTGCATTAGTTGACATTTACCTTATTTTTGTTTCATTATAATAATCCCTAGGCTCTGAAGATCAAGTTCTCTATGTTGCTAATGACACTGACATCCTGGGTTTTGCATATCCATTCAACTACAGTGATGCTCATCAGCAAATATCACATATTGAACATAATTCAAGGATAACTGGGATGGATGCATATTTTCGAGGGAATATGATTGTTTGGAGTACTCAGTTTAATCCAGGAGGGATTTTCTACAGAAAACTTCACGACAGAGAGAGAAGGCAAAGTAGCAGTGGCTTGATAGTAAGTGATCAAAATGAAAGATTCAATGACACCAATTTTTTTTGGTTTATTTTTCTGTTTTAATTACCTGTGCTAATTTCATAGATTTGAATGTCTGTCTGAGAATGAATTTATTTCAGTGGTATGTTTGGCTACTAATGGCTACTAGTTCAGGACTCTGACAGACTTGGTAGAGTCTCTAAGAGGACAGGACTGTAGTATTTAAAAAGCTTTTCTGCAGAGGTAAAAACAGTACATTAAAAGCTTAAAAAGTTTGTATACCCTCTAGATTTTTTGATTTTAAGAGAAAATATAATACAGTTATTTAAGAAGAATGGCATGGATTTCAAATCCTTGTAAGGAAATGCAGATAAGTTAAAGAGAACCTCGGTTTCTATAGTGACTATATAAACAATAATATTGTCAAAGTTATGACAATCAGAACATTTTTTATTCCTTTATATGTTGAGCTGCATAGGATCTTGTTTTAAATATGCATAAAATGTAAGTTTGCATTTCACAGCAGAAATGTGAATTTTTCTAAGCTAGGGTAATGTCGAGTGGTCTTCACTTGAAAATAAAATAAATGCTGATCAATCCCCATTTTACCTGATATATTTCTAAAAAATCCTCTAGGAAGTGGTAGCACTGAACTGAATGTGATCTTTAAATTAGTGTTTCTATAATGCTGTAAATTTAGATTTGGGGTTTTTCACTCTTAAACTGACAGAGCTGAGTTTTCAGTTTTCTCTTGGCCAGTAATAAATCCACTTGGAATTAACACCTCTTTGGCTGTTCCATGTTTGCTGAAGCTCAGGAGAGGGAACAGTCCTGACCTTCCATCACATGAATACTTTCATATACCCAGCAGAATAAACTGCAGTAGCAACAGAAGCCTAATCTCTCATCTATAATTCATACACATCTGAAACCACTTCTAAGCACGTTCTTCCAATGATATTTCCTTTCCAAATGACCTTTGATACCAGCGGGGGGGGCAAAAACCCTGAGCATGTAAACACTAATGGACGCTGAAGATGCCTTGTGATAGCAAGAAGAGTGGTTTAAAACCATCCTTTCCACTTGCCCAGCAGAAGAGTCTTTACTTTGTTAATAGAAAGTGTATGTAAAGTAGAATTGAAGTAGAAGATAATTCCTAGCATTTTCCATAGGTCAGCTGCCTCATTTGATTTTGCAGGAGGACACTTGTATTGAAGATGTGGAGTAATTCTACTGGGGTCTTTTTCTCATTTAAATGTGGCAGATACCTGTGCCTAGGAAATCCCAGCAGACAGATCTCTGTTTTTAGAAAGTAATGAACTTGTAAAGTTTTGTGAAATTACTGTTGAGGGGGTAGAGTTGTTATTTATTTGTTTTCTTTCTTTTTTGGGGGGGGGATAATATGCAGATGCATTCTGCAATTGAGAGTATTCTGCTGACCCCCCACCCCTCTAATGGGTCTACATTTGCTCACAGTTCTATAGAACTCAACAGAAGCTTCCTTGAGACTTCTTTGTAGTCCAGGGATTGAAGTTTTCACAGCTGATTTTGCACTGTCTCCTGTTTAATAAATATTCCTAGAATTACTATTTTCCTAAAGTACTGAAATAGTTTTTCCCTTTCATATCTTTATTTCACTGTCATGTGAGAATACTTTTTAGTCAGTCATTTCCTTTTCACTTCAAAATTATTGAAAAAATGATGTATTGACATACCATGGTCTCCTATCCCTTCAGTGCAGGTAGGTCCTCATGACAATGCTTGATCCAAGCCACACAAAGCTTTTTTGAAAATCTTTATGTGGAAAATGCACAGATTGTACTTGACTGTATCTTGGATACTTCTTATTTATATTTGTGACACATTTGCTTCTCACTGTACTAAACTATTCAGTTATTTTCCTAGCATTATCTCATTAATGCTCAAATATTTTTGCCTTATACACAACTGATCAGTCAGGTTAATTGGTTTTATGGTGTTGCTTTAATATTGTCACTGAAATGTGGTTTAAAAAAGCTTGAGAATTTCTTAATTTTAACCCAAGTTTTTTAATGGATAAGTTTTCAAAGGTTACATTATAACTTTTGTATCTAGACTTTGATATGTAAATCAGGACAGTAAACTTGAACAAAGTCACCTGCATTTTCAGGTAATTACATTAATGCAAAAATCCATCTCAACCGAAATTGCTCCATGGAATTAGCATATCAAGAGCCTTCCTTAGAGAATAGCTTTAAGTAGCTCTCCTATTTTCCTGTGAAAAGGGGTTTAAGCCTGGTACAAATTGCAGCATTAAAGGAAATAGTAAATATCAACTCTTCAGAGTTTATTGGCAGGTGGAGAAGAGGATTTCATTGCAGTGGAGTGCAGACAGTGTGAGTGAGTTGGTGGTAACTGGTGCAGCTCTTTCCTGCCATGATCCCTGGAGAGAGAGGCACGAGTCACCTGGGGTGAATGCTCAACACGGAGTGACCTCACACTTCAACTCGAGCACTGCTCCTTTTATAGAGGAGCACAAAAGGCTGAACATTAAAATAATTGCACCATATAATAGGGAGGGAAGCACAGGGTTTGTAGTGTATTCAGTCAGTATATTAGCAGCCTGTTGCAGCCCCGGTGCTGGGGGAGCTTAACAAGGACCTTAAGCCCTGCTGGGATTTATCCACAGGTATTCTCCCAGTGCCCAGTGGAATGCAGTGCATCCCTGGGAATGCAAACTGTTCCTAGACTCTGTTCTCTAAATAGCACTAATTTATGATTTTCCCTTAGAGCCATAGGTGGTTATGTCCTTAGGAGACCCTCTCTGTCTGGAATCAGCTGGTTGGGATTTTTAAACAATCCTACCCATGTAATGCAAATGGTGGTTTGGTGAGATGTTCATCTGGTGAGGAAAATTTTTTGTTTTGGTGAGAAATAGGCTAAAAGTTTTCTAGTATTATTGCTTTTCATTTATTCTTACTGTTGTATTATTTTTAATAGTCATTTTATCCAAGAATAAAACATTTATATACATTATTCCACAGCAATTCCCTACCAAGAAGATCTGTAAAGCAAATAAGACAAAAGATTGCTTCACTTCTGCCTATGATATAAATTAGATTTGTCCTTTAGCCTTCCTGTTGAGCATTCCAAAGTGAAGGGTTCCTGCTGAATATGTAACATGTTTTCTCCAGCCAAACCCAACTTCAGGGGCTGAAAATTTTTCTGCAATCTAACCATTGTATCAAAATGGTTTCCAAATCCAAACTGTTACTGCAGCTTTCCTTTTCCTTTCCCCTTTCCCTTTTTGTTATTAATTTTTTGCCTTGAAACCAGAGTTTACAACAGACAGCAGTTCTGATCAGAACCCATCAAGCTGGCACGGTCTGTGGTTGTGCAGATGTGCAAACTATACAGGATGATAAGGCTTCAAACCCCATTTTCTCTAATAAGTTGTAGTACATTATATTTAGCATCAAAGTGGGCTAAAATCACTATAGAAAATATTAATGTGGTTTTCTTCCTGTATTTTCCACAGTGTTTTTCACTGAGGACTTTGGGATGAGACATCATACCTTAGCTCTGCATGGAGTATAATAGCTGGATAATCTTATTACTTCCTTTTCCTTCCCTTTTCAATTGCAGTCTGTAACATTTATTTCCTTCATTATCAATCATTCAAGTAGCTGATGCCAAAGTGCCTTTTTCTTAATGTAGGCAGCCTTGAAAAAACAGTTTTGAACCATTGACTTGTTCTTCTGCATTGCCTAGACCTGTCAGCAGATTCCTTAGAGCTGAGGTGGAGTTTACATCCTTTCATTGCAGTGTTTTTAAATATTTGACTGTATTAAACAAAAACTTACTTAAGTGTACAAAGTAATGTGAATCTGTGGCTGTGCAGCTGCTGTGAAAGCTCATGTCCCTAAATCTGACTGTAACACCTCTTCCTTTAAGTGTCCAGAATTCAAAAGGCCCTGGGGCATTGCTGTTGACTGGGTGACTGGGAACATTTACTGGACGGATCATTCCCGAATGCACTGGTTCAGCTACTACACAACCCACTGGACCAGTCTGAGATACTCCATCAACGTTGGCCAACTCAACGGACCCAACTGCACCAGGCTCCTCACGAGCATGGCAGGAGAACCGTATGCAATTGCTGTCAATCCTAAAAGAGGGTGTGTATGTCATAACATGAGTTTGGTTTGATAGTTCAGGCAAAGTTTCAAAATAAAGCAAGAGAAAGTTTTGATGCCTACAAATGTCTAAGCTTTTCCAAGTCATTTACTTCACTGCTGCTCAGTTTACCTGTGTGTAATCCACGATCAGTTATCTCCCATCTGTCAGGATGGTTGGAAGGCTCCTAATAATTTAGAATCTGTGAGTGCTTTGAGGTTCTGTATAGACATCCAACTTAATTTTTGATGTTTAATACTCTTAGGATGATGTACTGGACAGTTATTGGGGATCGCTCCCACATAGAGGAATCATCTATGGATGGTACTCTGAGAAGGATATTGGTTCAGAAGAACTTACAAAGACCTACAGGTATATGGCTTATAATTTTTCCTAAATATACTGGGTAACTCACTGTAGATTTCAGTTTCTCAGTTTCCAAAGAAAAAACTCAAAAAAAAAATCCCAAACCAAAAACCCCAGACTTTTTTAAACATGTGTTCTGGTTATTCATCTGCAGTTCTTATTTACACTCTTAGTTCTGTTTTCAAATGATGCACCTTAAAAAGACGTGGAGTTTCATACCAAAGCTCAATATGGTTTAACAAATCAGGGCAAAGTACTGTCTATAATCAGTTAAAATGTTATTTCTTCAATACCATTGAACAAGCAAAAGCAATTAAGGGAACACCAGTTAGTGGTGAGAAACATTTCTTTCAGAATGTGTTTGCAATCTCACAGCCTATTCTGGTTGCTTTCCTGAATACACTGCAACACAGGACAAAACAAGGTCTAGGTGTTCAAAGAAGCAACAACTTCATTATTTCAGTATTTTACAGAACTATTTTGAAGCTTGACAGTACTTGAGATCCTGTGAATTGCATTTAAGGCTCCATTGGCAGCATAAAAGTAATTTTTACAACAAAGGAATTCATAAATTCAGAATGAAATGTCTCTGAAATAGCAGCGTCCTGTCTTGAAACTACAGATTATTTTTTCACGACCCATTTCTTATGCAATATTTGTCGTTCCTCCAAGATTATAATGATAATTTATTATTATTGTATTGCAAATTGGGGGTTGTCCAACCTTGGTAAGCATTTCTGTTGAAAAGGGCTTCTTTCAAGGGGAGCCATCTGAATATCTAAGCACCTCAACAACCTTAATGATATTTTAACCTATTACGGATTAGTGAAATTCTTAAATGTTGTTGGTAGCAATGGTACCCAACCTACCTGAAAACGCAAGCAATGACCAGAAGCAGAATTTCTTAACTTCTTCTTAAATTTTCCATTCTATATTTCATCTAGAAAAGTTTCTTGCAAGCATTTAACAAGGTCTCTGTCTCCTTACCAAGATGAATAAAATGAAAACGAAGAAAATCAGCAGAATTACCAAAACATGGGCAGTCTTTGCAAAGAGGGAGTTTCACAAATGCCTTGCCAGAGTGTTGCATTTTCCTGTACTTCCTGCCTGAAGACATTCCCGTGACATCCATCCCTCTGTGCTTTTTCCTCCTTTATTTCATGGTAGAAAGTAGACACTTATGGAGTCTTTGAATTTTTTTGTCAGATATTTCACACAGATCCACGTCTTTGTAGAAGGAATGCAAAGGAAGTATCCAAACCTTTAATATTTTTTTCCAAATAAGACTTTACTACTATTGTTTACACTGCTCCTAAATTTATTAGTGCATATGCCTTTTCTATTTCAAGTAGGGAGAATTTGAGCATTTGGGCTTGTAGGATTTCCATAGAGTGACTTAGACAGGAGTGTTATACATATATAACAAAAACAAACACCTTTTTTTCAGTGTCTTATATTTGATACTGTGAAAGATAAATTGAAAATGTTATTTCTTTATTATTTGGTATTTAAATATTCATATTAAAATGTGAAGAATAATTTAAAGCTGGAGAGTGAGGACCTTTCAGGCACCCTGTATCACATACAACTGACATGCTGGGATTGCCTTTTACCTTTTAAAGAGATTATTCTCTTTAGCTGTATCCCTGAATACCAGGCTTTCTTTTAAAGATAGCTTTTATTTTTTTAATGGAGTTTCAAATATAAACATATTTCACTGGTTTGTGAGTCAGACTTTCTCCACTTCTTCTCATCTGTTTGTAGCTGATTAATTTATGACGTTAAGAGGAGTATTTTTGCTGTTATGTATAATTTCTTTTGATGTATTTTTTCTGACTTACCTACATACATAAATAGGAAGAGAAATACTTTTCCCCGTTCTTATTAAAAATACACTGCAACTTCAAAAGCTCAGAGTGAAATTATTTTATGGTTCAATACTTTTTCAGGCTGAAGTTTTTGACATGACCTAAAATGGCATATTAATCATTTAATCATTCTCTATGAAACATGGGCTACTTGATTTAAGTATTTAGTTATTCCTAGAGGCTGGGGAGTTACAATTTTATCTACCTTTTATTCTCATCTGTGCTCTGTCACTCATCTTGTGCTTGCTTTTTATATATAAGTGAATATGTATACATCTGCCAGCGTTGTTAAGTCTTGTAGCACTGAGGTAGTTCAAATAATCTGATTTTTAATTCTGTGGTAATTACTGCATGCAAAATATCGGCGATGAGAATAAGAACAGTTATGCACCTGTGGAAACAGGGTAAATTAGGAAGATTGTGTGAATTCTCAAAGCGTTTTTTTTTTGACATGCAATCACACTGGTGCTGCTGCTTCCAAATCTATTGGCATGATGGATTTCTGTTGGTAAAGCAAGTTACAGGGTTAGTCCATGCTGAATTCCCACCTGGCATATATCCCTACCTGCTGAGGGTAATGGGTTGGGAAAGGTACTGACCTTGGCACAGGAAGTTAAAGAAAGTAGAAAACCACTCTTGCCCCAAGGGAAAGGTGTTGCATTTTATTCTCCTTGGTTTCCAGACATCACCATATTTTATGTACGCAAGGATAAGGATGATATAAAAATGTACAGTTAAATAAAAATACTAATTTCTCCCAGGTTTTATATAGCTGCCTGACCTCTGTCTTCTTTGTAGGTCTCGTAGTTGATCAGTTCAGTCAGCGCTTGTTCTGGGCTGATTTTGAATTGTCTGTCATTGGCAGTGTTCTCTTTGATGGCTCCGACTCAGTTGTGTCTGTGAGCACTAAACAAGGTATGGAAAGCTTTTATATAACGTGATTCCTACTCTCTTTCCTGTGCCTGAAGTTTCACTATTCAGAGACACTCTGTCAGCAAAAAGCAGTGATTATTAATTAATATTTATTGCTTTTGTTAGACAATACTTCAGCTACTACCTGACCAAATAGGTCTTTAAGATAATCTAATTATAGCTTTAAAATAATCTAACAAAATTACTTTCAGGGAGCAAAGATTCAATGCTATATGATAATCTCCAAGTTTGTTATCTAATCTTTAGCTTAGGTGTTAGTGAATAACATTGTGGTTAATATTTAGGCTTGGTCTCACTGGGGCTTGCACAGCAACAGGAGAACCTTGAGGAAGAAATTGGGGCTGTCTGCATTAAACAGGATTTGGAGAACAGCTGATCTGAATCAGTTCTGGGACAAATAATGGGCTTGGCTTTCAGGGCAGCAAGGAATCACAGAATTCTCCAAACAGAATTGGAGTGAGGAAAGTTCCTTTGATAAGAAAAGATGAGGTTCTGGTTAAGGAAACTTTGTTTTTATGGAATTGCGTTTTGGCATTTTAACAATTCGTTAAGTAACAAGTTAGGAGCAGAAAAATGAGGGAACACGTTCAAAAAAAGAATATTTGATAGCAGGTATTTGGGGGAATTGCTTTGTGGGTACTGGGGTTTCATCAGGGTGATGTTACATCTGGTGCTATTGAATGTTTTAACCAATCGCCCAGAATTCACCAGGGTATTCTGGAACATACTGGGGGAAATCTCCCTTAACCCAGATCGGGCAAGACCAGATTTAAATCTTTGTATTTTGGTTTTAAAGCATATTATTCCACAACTTGGATGAATATGGATGAAGATATTCAGGTGATAGATTCTGTGGCTTCAATAAGAGAGGCATTGCTGGCAAAGAAGTTTCAGTCTCCATGGGTAAATGTGTGCAATTCCAAGCCAGCTGGGCACAGGAAATCAAACTGGGTGGTCTAATAGGCTCTCAGAGCTCTCAAAATGAGGAATTGGTAGAGTTAATGATTTATTTTGCATTAATTTACCATAACTATGACAAAACCCAGCATTTCAAATATGTTAAGAAGGAGTTGAAGTATCTTCTTTGGTTTAAAGCAAAATTATCTGTTTCTTCCATGCCAAATACTTGTAGCTAAAGTGTTGTTCATAAGTATGTTGTAATTAAGAGGATGTAAGTATGGAGTTTCTCTACTTTTCAATAATCAGTTGGTTTCTGGGGCTCAATTGTGTGGAAAACTTGAGATTTTGGTTGCCTAAAGTGTGGGAAGATGACTTTTTTTCAAGGGAGCCTCTGTGGGTACAAAAACAGCTGTCTGAATAAAAATGTCTTTAGGTAGTAATCATAGAATTGCAATTGAAGTTGTTATTAGAACAAAGCTATTTATTATTTGAATGTGGATTTGTATTTAGTATCCATTTTTCTTCAAGGTTTACTGCATCCACATAGAATTGACATTTTTGAGGATTACATCTATGGAGCAGGTCCTAAAAATGGTGCCTTCAGAGTACACAAATTTGGCAGGAGCCTTGTGGAATATCTAAGTGTGGATGTTGACAAAGCAAAAAGTGCCTTGATTTTTCACCGCTACAAACAAATGGACTGTGAGTAAGCATAAGTACTTCAAACTCAATATTGAGCACATTCACCTGGGGGTGGGAGGGTGAGGGGAATTAATCAAGTTGTAAAAATATAAAGCAGAGCCTCAGTGCACAAACTGGAAATAGATTTAGTTATATATCTTTATATAAGCTTGATTTAGATTGTTTGATGCATTTTCACTCAATTGAAAGGACATTGCACAAATGTGCCCACAAATGCCTTTTGTACCTGCAATGGAGATGAGATGTGAGAAAATTAGAAGGGAGCTGAATATAAACAGCTCTAGCCAAAAGCAGATGAAGTTTTTTACTGCTTATTGCCAATAAATTTTTTCTCACTGGAATGAATTCTGTCCATCTGTGAGTCTTGCACTGCTGTTTGAGTGAGTGTGTTAATGGACTTTAGGCTGTTAATACTCTGGAAGCTGGAAGAGTATCAGAATTTTTATATCTCATTATTTATCTTGTCCCAGCTTTAGAACAAAGTTCTAAATTCTAAAAAAAAAAATAAAAAAAAATAAAGTATATATATTTTTAATATTTTTTCTTTTTAAACAGTGCCTAATCCATGCTTGGACCTGGCATGTGAATTCATTTGTTTGCTCAACCCTTCTGGTGCAACGTGTGCTTGTCCAGAAGGAAAATCATTGATGAATGGAACATGCATTGATCAAAGCCTCTTAGGTAGGTATTGAAAACAGCTGGAGAACCAGAAAATAAACAGCTGGCCAGTTTTTGTCATTGCAAAAGGCTGTCTGCAGCTCTGGTTTTGTGTTATTGTTCAGTTTACATATTACTGAGCTGAAATGGAAAGAAAATATGGAGAAGCAAAATTCCTAATTAAAAACCTCACAAAAATATTCCTCAAAATTAAAAATGAGCTTTCAGCTGAACTGATACAAGATGACATTTAATAGTGAATGTGTCTAGATATTGACCAAAAGAAGCTTGAAAAGCTCAGAAGTGTTTTGGATCCTAAACTAAACATTAACAATTTAGGATGGAAAACAAATAACCTGAAAGACCACTATTGCTAACATTGCAGCAATAGTCAAAAGGCAGTGAGAGCAACATAACAAACAATAATGTCTTTGAAGGAACAGGCAAAGAAAGGAAAAAAAAAAACAACTGAAATATTTTTCTCTACAATTCTTTTTCAATTTAATATTAGTGTATAATGACTAATATTAAGACACAGCAAACTGGACTTCATGGGAAAAAAGAGCTTCTGAGTCCTTGCTGTATTTTAAAGTGGGGAAAATATTTTTCATAGGAAATTGTTAAGTACTTTAAAACTGTTTTTACTCTAACTTAGGCTGAACCTGAGGTGGTCAGCCTGCTGGAATGAATCCTTAGCCAGCTTGTATTTCAAAATGTTCTAGAAATCACAGAAAAGTATTTCTTCTGCATATTATATGTATTAGGCTGTTTTTCTGATGTCTGGTTCCAGGCTCAGAAGTGTAAGTGGTAGATAATTTTGTGAGATCCTCTGTACTTAAAGTACTTAATTTAGCAATTAAATTAATTTACTCGAAATGTCATAATTCTGTGGAGAAAATCTCATCAAACTATACTGCCTAGTCTTCAAACCTTGACTTAACAGAACTGTATTTTAGTGCTTTACAATGTGGCATTAATAGAGCTGCCCAACTCTTGGCACAAGTCGGTCTAAACACCTTCCCTGCCCCTCCAAGTGTCTTGTCCAGATTTTATGCTGATGCAGCACCACACAAAAATTGTTTTGAATTACCCATAGTTCCTACTTAGCTGTTGAAGAATGGACAAATGAAAGAGTGTTGTTTTTCACTGCTGAATTGCAGTGATTTGAACCCATAATTTCAGCAACGCTACAGTTTTGCTAATGGGGCAAAGGATTATGCCATGGTAATGTTTTTTGGGGAGGTGTGTTTCTGTTAAAGAAGTGAAGAGGCTTTTAAATTACTTCACTGCTGGTTATAATTTTTTATGGATAGGCAGAAAATGCCTAGAGAAGCATTTTTAATATATTGATAATTTTCAGTACCTTCCCACGGCTGCAATATCTGTTATGACTTTTTAAAGGGCTGCTGAATAAGTGTTTCTTAGGTTTGTTTGGAATTATATATCAAATCATGTCTAGCATAGGCTTTCTTGTACATTTTTTTTTTCCTGGCATGTTGTTTTTGTAATAGTAGATTGCAGGTTTTGTAGCCTCACAGATGATAAATTATTAATTGAAAAAACCTCTGTTATTGTAGCATTTTAACCAAGTGTATGTTTTTGCACTATTTTGATCTTTTTTAAAGAGACTATTAGGTGGGTGTTAAACATTTGTCTCATGCTGACACTGCTCTTAGAATTCCAAGGATCAGCAGAGATTCCTGGAAAGATCAGAGCTGACCTCAGGATGAGCACCTTGAATTAATGCAGGTCCATAATTAAAGGCTGACTCACAGTCTGCTTGCCATTAATAGGTCACCAATAGCCTGCAAACAAAAGACAAGTCCATTTATAAACCAAGTTTTTTACTTTACTAAGTTATCCAGTATGGAATAAAACATTATGAGCAGCAGTTCTTTTGTTCCTTTTCTGGTAAAGATACACAAAATATACATGAAATATTCCACATACATCTGCCTTATTTATATCTACCATTGTATTTTCTTCATTGTCTCAGAGTATTTTTGGCACAGTTATGGATGTCAGTAACTCAAAACAGAAATTCCTGGTTTATTTGGCTGTATATTGTAGAAAGGTGACCTTAAAGTCCAAAAGGAGGTTACATAGTTGTATTTTTTTGGTGGTCTGCAATAATATCCTGATTGAAAGTCAAAGTATTCCTGTTGATTTCAGGTGGTTTTCTGGTTTGTCCATAAAACAACAAAATCCTGAAGGGTTGTAATTTGAGATATTTTTCACTTCTGTATTCTTTTGGGTTTGCTACTGGTTTGATCACAATGCCATGGCTGTAGGAATAGGTTACAATTAGTTATATACATTATATCCTGTGTGTTCAGCAATAAACCACACTAATTTACAGATCTGAAAACTCAGGATTTAATTCTCTGGTTGTGGATGTCATTCATGTGACAACAGAAGGGAGGAGTTCTGGTTGTTCTGTACTTGCAGTACCTATTTCATGTCATGTCAGAAGTGGTTTACTTTCAAAGATTAGTAGCAATTGTGGATATCAAGAACTAGCATGACTAAACTTCACTTTTTGAATGACATAGAGCTCAAGTTACAATACGAAGCAACAGTTTATTGAACTTTCCTAATAGGGTTTTTTTTGTGCCTTTAAGTGTTTTGAGTCTTTTAAAAAACGTTAAGAGAAGAAAATTAGCTGTCCTAAAATCCCACACAATATTCTACTGGCTTGGTCCGTGGAGTTACTTTTTCTTCATAAGTCCAGTGTGAGGACTGCTAAATATTGAATACTCAGTGGTTTGCCTAGATAAGCTTCCATCTCATTTTGCCCTAAATGATTGACAGAGCACAGGGGTTTTTTTGAGGTTTTTGGAGAGCTTAATCCCCATGTACCTTCTTTTTCACCCACTAAGGCTGCCTCAGGGAGCACAAGCTAGGACAGTTTAATCCATGCTCTCTTCTTGGGGTTTGTCCTGCTTTGAGCCTTCCTAGATATCAAATACAACAGGGGGCACACAGAAATCTGCTGCTGATCTGGAAAACTTGCATACTGCATATCTTCTGTACTTACAAAGGGTTTAGTGTTGGAATTGGTGTTCCCCAGAACAGAAGAAAATGGGTGTCAGTTGTTTTTTTGTTTTTTTTTTCTCACTGAGCATCCTTTTCTTAGCCATTCTCTTCCTTTCTAAAATTGTAAAGCAACATTTTTGAAAGGCAAAAAAAAAAAGGTGAAAACAGAGTAGCATCTCTCTTACAGCATTCAGACAAAATTTGGGGATAGCAATGCTCTGACACATTTCAGCATATGGAAAATTGGCAGGTAGGAAGACTTTCATCTGTAGGGACAGGAAGATTTATCCAACCTTAGCATGATATTAGAACTCTGCTCTTTGTCTTTAGTAGGTGCATTCACCTCTATAAAAGAGGAGCTACACCTTTGTCCAAAGGATAGGCAAGAGCAAATTTCCTGCCTCTTGAGATGAGGAGTTTCCACTGTGGGGAGGGAAACTCTTCTTGTTCCAAAGAATGTGGGTCATGAACCTTGTGCTCCATACCATCATCTCTCCATTTAACTTGTCTGGTCCAGAAATGGGTGGATATTTCAAATGGGAGAAAATAGGAAAAAGTAAGATGTGTTTTTCCTCAAAAAAGAAAGGGTTATTATAGAAATGCCAATAAAAGATGTGTGTGTCTGTGTAATTGGGGGAGAGGGATGGAATATAAAAAAATTGAACGAGTGAAAATGCCAGCAGAGTTCACAAAGCTTTAATTTGCTGTTTTATCAGTGGTTTTTCTGTGTAAGAAATTCCTTTTACTGAAAGTAAGACTCAAAGATGGAGCAGATAGGCCAAAGTCCATTGATGTTTCTGTCAAAGAGTCATACTGGAGAGAAAAACATAAAACTTGCAAATCAAAATGATTTGGTTCTTTAATAACAGTATATTCAGATTGAAATGGGTAAATCAAGGCAGCAGGAGACTAAATAACCAGATTAGGAGAGAATATATAAAATTACATGACCAGTAATCCTCTGCTATGTTTCATGTTAGAGAGAACCTGTAGCTAGACCAGGGGTTGGATACCAAGTGACATGATTTCCTTCTGTCATTTCAGAAGTGAAAGGAGCAGCTGAGGGATCTCTGAGTCCCAGTTCCAGCAAGCTCAGAGCAGCACAGAACTGACTCCAGAGAGAAACCTTTCTCATTTAACTCTTTTTTTTAAAAAAACTTTGTTCCAAGAGTGTGTATATGCTAGAGCTGTTCCCAGCTCTTCTTTCAGAGGTTTTTATTCAGCAATTCAAATTAACCGTATTCGGCTTTTCCTGCCAATCCTTCTGTGTTTCTCTCCTCTATTCTTTTGCTTTCTGACTTCTCCTTTGGGACCATTTTCCTCATGTCTCCCGCACAAAGGATCTGATCTCCTTTTGTACTCAGTTGATATGAAGCTGAAAGCACAATTTGTTTCTTGTATTTACTTTCAGACAACAAAACAGCAGCATTAACCCCCCTATATTGTTAAAGTCTAACACAGTATTTTAAAAGTGGCTTATCCATTGCACCTTTTAATCCTATTTGTTAGTTTATTTAAAGTCGAAAATTGTTGAAGTAACTTCTCTTTTGTTTCATATTAGAATTGTGTTGGATCTCTTGAGTTTAAAATATTTTGTAAAGAACTAAATCAGTAGCAATTTCCATTTTTTCCCCCAAATTTTATATCTCAATTCAGTGGAATTGCTATAGAAGAGCATGTTTTTAATGCACCATCAGAAAGGTTCATAAAAACGAGCAGTTGCCTGTACTTCACTGTTATTTATTCTGCTTTTACCAAGTTCTGCTCCATAAACTCATGACTAATGATAAGTAAAACAGATAAGATAAGCAAAACAAAAATAGACCTTCTCTCCAATAAGCTATGCTACATTATCCGTTCAAACAACTTCTGTAATGAGTACCCTAAGAATGGTTCATGGAACATCAAAGGGTTTAATGAACCTCCCGAATAAATAAAACCTCGAAGCATCCTCAAACTCCCCAATACAACGTGGCTTTATTACAGCACATGTGTCCAGGGTGGGTACCAAAAAATTAAGTGCAAACAGGATTTGATATTTTTATTGTAAAAAAAACCAGTGCCAGGCAGTCCACCACGGTACCTTTTAGGTTTGCTGTCTAGTTTCAGCATAATTTGAGAGCTCCAATTACCTGGAAGATGACAGTTTCCAGAAGTTTTGTTGAAACAGGTCTGATCCCAGGTTACACGTGTGCACCATCTGTTCCAGCCTGCTTAAATGCTGCAGAAAGAACTTCAGATTTGAATATTATCCCCGAGCAAAATTAAAACACAAGTTATCTGTCGATACCAAAAACTGATTGTAGTGATTCCTAAGAGATTCACAGAGAAGAAACAAAAAAGGGCTGGGAAAAGCTAAGATTCCTTTTAGGAGCAGAGCAAAGTTACCCTTTGCCAAGCTGGCGTGTGGGGGGAAGAGAAGCAGCTTCTGCCTTTTTTTTCCCTCTCTCTCTGCTACTTTTTTGATGTTTGATGTGTCTTTGCTGACCATGTGGGGTCCTGACCTAGCAGTCCTTTTGTCCTTTAAAAACATGGTAAGGGTGGAAGGCTAAGATGTAACTCAGTCCTGTGGCATGGAGGGTTTCAGTTCTCTCCAGGCTGCCAAGGATTCAGTGCCCAGTGCTGGGTAGGCAGCAGGTGGTGGCACAGGTAGGGAGGGATTTTTGGTTATGGTAACCAGTTCTGTCTCTCTTTTCTCACTCCCTGATTTTCCAAAGTTTCTCTTTAATTTTATGATGCTCAGAGGAGGTGCTGGTGGTTTCCTGGCACGTAGCTTTATTCAGATGTTTTGCAGAGATAACCATAGCAGGTTTTGCAGGAAGCTTTTGTGAGAATTTTTGGCAGAAGGCTGACAGAGAATTTTTTGGTAGGAAGTTTTGACAGGCAGAAACGCTGGAGAAACGTTATTCATTGCATTTCTATATTACCTGTGTGCCACACCATGTCAGCACTCGTGCATGTCAGTGCTTGTGGTGTTCCTCTTGTTTAAAGCTGAGTAGACTAAATATTGGATTAGACAGGAAGCAGTTTGGCTTCACGGGATTTGCTTTGCTGTGTGAGAAATGAGAGGCCTCATGGCTGCAAACATATTTTGGGCTGGAAAGGTGCTTGTTTCTCTCTTTAGGATTGCAGTTATTTGGATGTTTGAGCATTGTATGCATGCTCGTCTATAATTAATTTCTTATTGGTAACATTGAATGATTTTGTATCCTGTTCACTGAAATGAATACAGGTTTACTTTTCAAAGTGTTGCCTGGTGAGGCACAACTCTAATTACAAAACAGCTTTAGGGAAAGATGTACTCTGGCCTGATCAGAGTTTGTGTCACCTCCCACATCACCACTGAGATGGTGCCATCAGCAGGCAGTACCCCCTTCTCAGTGACATTACCATCTGAGCAGACAAGAGAAAGAAATAATGAAGAAAATATGATTTAGGAGGAACAAGGTGGTATACAAATATGTATTTTTGAGGAGGATTTAAAGGCTGAATAGTTTTGGATAAGGCTTAGTTAAGAAGGCTGTTAGTTAATACAGAGAGTGGAAGAGAGATCCAAAAAAACTAATAGGAGAAGGCTGAGGTCACCAGAAAATGACTGGGAAGTTTTCTGAGGTCCCCCTGGTGAAACCACCATTCAATTTTCGACCTCTTAGACTAACTAGGAATTATAGTTTCAAAGGGGAATTCATTCTCTCATGATTAAGTTGGATCCTAGGGAGGTCGAATTCCCCGTGGAATCATTTGGACGTGCCATGGCCAGGCCCCCAACTCAGTGCACGTTCCCACCCGCTCTGCAGCTCCTTTCCAGGGCTTGTGGTCCCCTACATGAGGGTTTTTTCCCAGCACTGTGAAAACAGAAGTGGTAGTTTACTTTCTCCATTTTGAAAAGTGACTTTTCCCCCCAGTGATGGAGATGTAAGAGACGAGGTTGTGTTTTGCCAGTTAACACGAGGGGGGGTTGTTGAAGCGCTCTGTGTGTGCTCTTGCTGCAGATGACACCTGTAAGTTAACCTGTGAAAACGGAGGAAAGTGCATTATAAACGAGAAGGGCGATCCCCGATGTCACTGCTGGCCGAGTTACTCCGGAGAGAGGTGTGAAACAAACCATTGCTACAACTACTGCCAGAATGGAGGAACCTGTGGAGCCTCTCTCCTTGGTAAATATTTCTCTGCAGCTCTGTCTTGCTATTATACCTGCCTTAAATGTTTGAATTTATTCCCTGTTTATTTTTTTTTGTTTGTACTTAAATCTCGTGCACAACAGCAGAATGTGTCATACATATCTGTACTTTATAATCAGGAGTGCTTTCCATTCACGTGTCTTGGTGAATTAAACTATGTGTCAGAAAGGGGAGTATATAAGTATTCAGTGTTGAAGTGTATCAATGGAATTGTAAAGCATAAGGTCCAAACTCCATCTGAAACAAGCTTATACCTCTTGTTCTCTCTTTATGTCAATTCTCCCCCTAAATGTTTATGTGCATGCATAGAAATGTTTGCTTCAAATTGGTGACTGCACTCTTTTACCTTTGTCTTAGGGGAGTTTACCAAATAGGAATTTTACTCAGCTAATTCTCAGGAAGACTTGATTGATGACAACTCGGATCCTTCATTTTCCTGAAGGAATTTGAAATTACATCTCTTACCTCCAGGGAGATTATCCTGTTAAAAAGCAGGGATTTGACATTAGATCTTTGTCCCTAACACATAGTAGCTTGTATAATGCAATTAGTGTTTGGGCTAGAGAGGGGAAGTGTGATAAAAAGTACTCTAAAATTTAGCAATTCTGTGAGAAAGAAGAAGTAGAATTCCATTTTCTGCTTAAAAGAATTTTTAAATACTTGATTCAAAGTAGAACAGCTGGAGAAGAGTTTGCTTCTCAAAAGCTATCAGCTGCTGAAGATGTGAATCTTTTTCTCCTGGGTGATGAGGTGACCAACACTCTGATCTCTGAAAGAAAAATACAGGCACTTGCCCTTGAGAAGTTTGTGACCGTTCAGCACAGAGAGAGCTCCCCGAAATGCAGAATTATGTATCAGTCTCTGTGGCAGAGGGGGCTTAGATCATCGTGTTTTCCTTCTTACTAATTAACTCTAGCCTCTGTAGTTTAGTCATTTAGCCTCACTTGGTGGCTTCTCTGGAGCCTTCTCTTACTGAGATGTGGTGGCAAAGCTCCAAGTGACTGCAAGTCCAGTAATCTATTCCTTCAGCTCTGAGTAGCTGAGGGTTAATATTGTTGTTCATAGTTATATCCATAATAATGACTAAATATTAGAAAATGAGACTTACTTTTACTGGAAGTTGATTAATTGTACTTTACACTGCTCCTAACAGTGGAACTACTGACACAAATGATAAGTGGTGATGTTTATCAGTGTACTGAGATCAATACATGCTAAGTGAGGACATGCAAGTGAATGGAACTAAGTCAGGGGTGATTTAAATGACATGCACAACTTCCTCGTCTTCTGAAGAGAGGATGTTTGTTCCCACATCTTTACATGTCTGGCATTTAATTGATTCTTTTGTGGGGTTAAAAGGCTTAATAAAATTAATAACTTGGCTCTGGAACTCAGCTCCATTCTGAGTCCTTCAGAGCCCACAGGGCTTTATTTAATCCTTTTCTTTTGGCAGTAGCCATAGGGCTCACTCACCTCCAGCAGTTTGTTTTCCCTCTCCCAGGCAGCAACACTTGCTGTGCTCACACAGCTATGCTACTGCATGGCTATTTTTAATTTATATTTTTCCTCCTAAATCCAGCCTCTGAAATCTCTCAGCCCTGCTGAAATAATTAGTGCAGTAGCTTTTGTAACCAGTGGGTAAAGGCGAGATATGAGCAGGTTGTACTTCTGCTGACTTTTTCACGGTGGCCCAGCTGCTGCAGAGGGGCTGGGGATGCAGCACCAGCCTGGGGCTCTGTCCCAGATGGAATGATGGGCCTGCACTGCAGGGCGTCTGGAGAGCCAGCATTGATGTCACCACAGTCCACATTTCATTGGTCAATTGCCTGATTTGGGGGGAATCTGAACCTAAAGTTTATTGTCCCACACGTGACCAAAATGTGCCTTTATGAGCTGAGAGCAACACAGAGCTGGGTCTAATGGCTCTGGGATACCTGCTGATAGGAGTCCTCTTCTGCAGTGCTGTGTCCCCTTAAGAGTCTCATCAAAGTTTTAAGAATCATATTTCAAATTAACCAGCTGTCTTACCTGCCATTTCCAATTCATGAGGGTAGCCGTGCCTTGAAGCCCACACCAGAACTTTCAGGTGCTGGAAAGGTGGAAAAAAGACCATATATCTTTCAAAATCCCAGTGACTCCATCCAGTATTTCAGATCAAATTGTCGAGTTGATCCGCATCTCATCTTCCTTGCATGCCTAGCCCCTGGCCCCTGTAAATATTCTATTAAGAAGAAATCTCTATTTCTTATCAGACTGTATTTCTTACCTATATCAGACCATAAATTGTGCATTACGGAAACAAACTAGCATGCCAGAGAGATGTCCCTTTATCCCAGTTTAATCTAATTCCTGATACACTAAGGCCATTATGTATCTTACAGAGGGAAGCTAAACTGGACTCCCCAAAAGCATTAAAAACTGTAATTAAGTCAACAAAGCTTAATTCCTCGAGTTTTTTTTGCAGCGTTTCCTCTTTCCAGTCAAATACCCACACTGTGTGTGTCCTCCAGTCCTTGTGTTCAGGGGCTGCACAAGCCATTTGCAGTTGGACTGAGGGTGTGAAATCCAGACCAGAGCATCGTTCCTTCTCCTTGTTTCAGCCTTCAGAGCCGAGTTGAACTGCTCTGTCAGGTTCATATGAGAGTTTTTAGTCTATATGTTACTTTATTCTTGCATGTTTCCTCCATGTAGGAGTAAAAACGTTCTTCATTACCAGGAATTGCTCAGTTTGTCTTTCATGGTTTTTGAACTTCAGCAATATGTTGCGTCTAGGTTTAGAATATTTTTTTTGGTACCAGGTTGATCTGTCTGCTAGCAATAGAGTCCTAGAATCATTAGGGGTGGAAAAGACCTCTCAGACTGAGTCAAACTTTGCATCATATTCTGATCCCAATAAATGCATGCAGCATATAAAGGACTCTTCTGGTGAATGTGTGTGTTCTACTGAACGTGGAATTCCTCCTCTCTTTCACCACCTAATATGGAATAGTAATGTGATAACTAATTAAGTAAATTGCAGCGTATTACTAATTTTTTAAAACATGATTGTGCTAAATCTTTGCTGGATGTGTTAAGTTGTAGAACCTCATTATCTGCACACAAATGTTAATTTGTTAAACAAATCCCACTGGCAATTCAGGGATTATTCACTGTTGGCTTACTTACTGCTAAGCCTTTTGGCAAATTCCTATGTGAACGTTATACAGCTAGAGATTGGAGCAGCTTTAATTAAAATTTATAAGTTTACGACAGTTGTATTGAACTACAATAATTGAACAAAGAAAATGTCATCAGTTAATTAAAAGTACACATCTGAGACGTGTAATTAAAAGTTTGGGCATAATAATGAACACTTTCCAGTCAGCCAAATTAACGGGAATTTGGGGGGAAAAAAAGGAAAAAAAAAAAAGTCTTACCATAAAAATGCACTTTATTTTTCCTTGTAGTTTAAAGTAAAAATATTGAAGCAATAGTTTACTGGATGTCTCAAACACATTAACTAGGTTAGCTAGTTCACAAAACTAGATAAATCCATTTGTATTAGACTTAGAGTACAAAGAGTGTGTCTAATTGTACAGAATCATGATGAGTGAAAGAACGTCTTTTCCCTAAACAAGAGTTGATGAAACATTCTCAAAGAATCATTCTAGACCAAGTAGGTATTATTTTGTATGTAGGCTCTCTGCTCTGTGCCCAGCTCATCCCGGGCTCCCAACCACCTGCCTTTCTTTTCCACAACACAGAGACTCTGTATCTGTTGGGATAGATCCCAATCAGCTCACCTACTAATTATGTTCACTAATACAGCTCCTCTCCACTGCTGTTGTCTCAGGAAAGCTAATTATGGTTCATCAGCCACACAGAAATGAATTATTGTGATTCCCACAGACTTCTGATAACGACTCCAAAAGAGAAGATATTGCTTGCAGAAAGCTCTTGTAGTGCCACCTCCTTTTCTTCAGTTGTGAGAACAAGTTAAATATTGAAATTAAATGTGCATATTCACTCCTAACAATTTAAAAACACATTGCTGGTAGTGAATTTATCATTAAGTGGACAATATAAGTAAGTTAGAGTTTAATGCAGACATTAATTTGGATGATCTAATTTTTCAAAACTTGCAGAAAGCTACAAAAATAGTGCTATTGACCTAGTTTTCAATTTATTTTTTTTTAATTGAAAACGCCTTATGTGGTTATACAAAATACATAATACTTTTCTGTTGTTTGGGCAATAACATGAAGGAAAGTTGATCTCCTTAGAATTCTGATCTTTGCAAAATAAATGTAAATATGACTTTCTATATATGACTGGATTACCAAAAGAAATTACCTAGATAATACAGGGACAGTGAACCAAAATATTTATTAGCAATTTTTGATGATTATTTGAAAAGCCATTATCTAGCATTTGCTATTAGATAGCAAATTAAACTGACAAATGAGGAGTAACTGCAGCCTCTGTAATCAAAGCCTAATTGCACATTGCAAGATTTAGATACCTGGGGGTTTTGGTTGGGTTTTTTTTGTGGTGTTTTTGTTTTGTTTGAGGGGTTTTGTTGTTGTTTCTTGGTTGATTGCTGGGTAGAACTCTAATGCTGAGCTTCCCTGCCCAGTGGAGATGCTGAAGCTCCCTGTGCATGAGCTCATCTTGGAGTTGCTGTTAGTTGGGATATGTGACATCTTGGTTAAATGACATAAATCTGCGCTCTGATTCTATGATGCAAAAACCTTATGGCATTGTTTGTCATTGTTTCATACTGCAATTTCATTAAACTGCTCCTGGAACCATTTTGTATCAGAAATAATTAATGGGAATAAGGCAGATGAAAATGTCAGTATTAGTATTGTTTTAGATGTCAACACTCTGTGTATAAATAGGCAATGAACTATTAACATTACTGGAAGTCATGTTAAATTGAGTGACAAAAATGGGGTCTAGGCTATACTGTATTAAATTTTCATATAACTGTCAGCAGTTTGGCATATTTATAAGCCTACATTAGCAAAGAGTAGAATAATCATTTCTACAAACTAGAAAAATATCCCTTTTAACAAATAGAGGAGTATTAATAATAAAAACTGATTTCAGACCTCCAGATGTATGTTCTATTACTATTTTATTTTATCTTCTTTATTGAAATAACGATTCAGATGAAGGATTATATGAAATGCCCTGGCTTGGGGGCAGAAATTCAAATACAAGTGTATACATGGGGAAAAACAAGAAGAATCTGTGCTAACATCTGAGTTCAACATCTTTGATTTAATGTTTAGATCGCAGGGGACAGATATGAATAACCAGGCTGATGCATATTAAACTAGTTGGAGCTATTTTTAGGTCAATAGTTTTGCTCCTGCTGTACTCATTAGAGGAAGAGACTAACTGATCTCATGGCCTTTAAGATGATTTGCAAAACACTTTAAATTAGCATAGCTTAAAATAGAACACGGAGAAAAGAATTACGTGAAGTGTGTCATGTAAGAAGGGTAAGAAGTAAGTGAAGGAAAAGGAATAAATAAATTATTCAGCATGAATCAGAGAGAGTAGACAAAATGAGGGTGCTTCACTTGCTTTGAAAAGTTCTCTCATGAGTATGATATTAAATGATTGTATAGTATTAAAACAAAGGCAGACCAGAAGAAAGTTTGTTTTGTGGGGTTTGTGGAATATTCGGCTTAGTCTTGATTACTTCAACAACTCAGACAACTAAATGGAGAAGAAAGAACAACAAGGTGGTTGTTGCAGGGTTGCACATGCCAGAGTTCTGGGTGCAGCTGTGGGGGACATCAGGAAATGGGAAAGTGACAGCAGGCATCGTGTTAAACTGAGGAAATGATTGATGAGACAAAAACCAGCAAGGAAGGGCCCTATTCATAATGCAGCATTTCTTTAAATCAGGCAGCCGGAAGGAGCTCCTGTTGGATCAGCAGGAAAATCGAAGCGACTCATTATGGAAAAGTAACCCTTAATGTCGTTTCATTTGACTTCTCTGGAGTTTGGCTCTTCTGTGCGTGAGGCCCAAGCCAAGCAGAGCTTGTCTTGTGTGCTCACCAACCCACCCCGCCATGAATTAGGATTGTTGTTCCTGCTTTATGGCATGGCATGAAATTTTTCAAATGTAAATTCATGAATAACTGGGGTCTCTCCTACATAACATGTTCCCTGACTTTCTCTGATCCCTTTTAGGTCATGTCACTATTCTGCCTGCCCCTTCATTTCAAAAGTGTCCTCAGGTCACGATTAATCTTTGTGTCTCTCCTTCCTGAGAAGCCAAGAAAAATAAAAGTGTTAAACTCTGTCTGTTCTTGCTAAATTTAAGAAAACCCTTTATGGCTGAATGAAAGCAAAGAGAAGGAAAGTCTTGTAAGAGATAACCATAATGAGAATAGATTATTAGGAATTGAGAAGGGTGGGTTGGACACATCAGGTCATTTACTTGAAGAGAAGATTACAAATGAGATACAAAAGCAAAGTCAAGACGGAAAAACATTAGTGGGATCTCGAAGTTTGTTTTAAAGAAGATAAGCCTTAAGAAAATAAGTCAGGGGAAAGTGGAAGAGTTTAATAAAATAGCGGAATTGTAACAAAGCTATAAATCCTTTAGACATGAGATTTAGATAAGGGAAAAAAATGGGAAAATTACAAGAGGGAATAATCATAGGAGGAAAATGCAGTGGATTTTAAACACTATTTTAAAACCCTTAGAAAAGAAGCTGTAGACTAGGAGTTCATTGTGTGCAAATGTCCCTCCTGAAGTGTTCCCTGCTTTTCAGACATTGAATATTGATGTTACAGGCATCTTTGGTCTGATGCCAGACAGCAAGTTTTATGTGACAGTATTCATTATCTGAGAGGGATGGGATAACAAAACAGGCACAGATACTTGTGTCCTAGTAAAAATTGTAGCTATTAGTGCATTAGTAAATATTTGTACATTCCTGTGATCGTATATGAAGGTTTGTAGGTTTGAGGATAATGGAGTGCATTGTGAAGAGCTGATTATACAGACATTTATCCTCTGCAACTGGAGGAACCCAGCATGGCAGGATGGTTTGAAGAGTGCAGTCATATCTTAAATTCCTACTTAAGACCGTCTTTTGCAACAATTTCAATTATTTTAAAATGACTTCATTTTTTTTTCCTAAAACAGTCAATGACAGTCCATGCACAAGTGTAAAAGTGCATAGATGCAGGTTTTGAGGTGTCCACTTCTCACAGTGCTGACTTTATTGTCATTAAAAGTTCTCTCTCCAAGCAGTGTTTGTAAATCCACATTCTGTTGGTGTCCAGAGAAACACAACTGGGCTGGAACTTTAAAACTTGCTGCCGTTACCATAAATCTATCCTCACAGTGCCAATTATTGCTTTAATCTTTATTGATTTTTATCATAAAATAGTGTTCTTTGCTTTGAATAGGTCGGCCGACCTGCAACTGCGCTCTGGGTTTCACGGGGCCGAACTGCAACCAGACGGTGTGCGAGCGGTTCTGCCAGAACGGGGGGACCTGCAGTGTCACCACTGGCAACCAGCCCTTCTGCTCCTGCCTGCCCGAGTACACAGGGGACAGGTGTCAGTATTGTAAGTAACCTCCACAAACCAGGCACCCTGCATTTGTCATAAAAGTTCTACAGAATGGAAGTTTAAAACCTGCTTGGGTGATTTTTTGAATTTTTCCCCCCAAACTGGGTTGTTAAACTTGGCCCCGAGTTATTTGTACTGCTGAGGGATTGTAATTTGATGTATCCAGGTAATATTTCTGCAACATCCTTCTACGTGGCTCTTTTAGGAATGATTTATTTATTATTTTCATGAATGAATCCATAGAGTGGAGGTGTACAAGGCAGATGACCTTGCCAGTAGACATGAGACAATTGTGTTACAATTTTCAACTCCAGCTTTTTATATTTGTTATTTTATGCTGCTGTAACACCTAAACATAATGAATTGACATAGCTGGCGAAAGAACTTTCTGGTGTCCCTTATCTTTGCAGACCAACACACGTTTCTCAATCTGCTCCTTTACCTTTGTTTTTATTTCTAAACCCAGTAAGTGGTACATTGACCGTGGCTTTGAGTTTCACGCTGCAATATTCCTTCATCTTGCTCAGATGAAGATCACCTTGGGTATGGTTTCTGCCCCATCCTGGACTTGAAATTCTAAAGGATTTCTAAATATTACTCTTGTTTAATTCTCAGGGCTCAGATTCTGCCCTTTCCTTTGTAAGTTCTCCCCACTTTTCCATTCCACTGTCCCATAAGTCTCTTCTCATTGAGTCACTGTTTTCCAAAGCTTTCCATGCCTTTAGAAAGGCTCTTCTCACTTTCTGCAGCTTTCTCTAATTTTTCACTTCTTTTATGGGGAGAGGGGAGAGAAGATTTCCAATCCATAGGGATTCTGCTCTTATTCCATTTATATTTCTTTCCTCCCCATGCTTTCTCTTTGTTTCACCATGATCTCTTTTCAGTGACTCAAGACAATTTGAACATAATCTTGAATTTCTTTTTTTGGTCACTCATTTGGTAATTACAGTTTGTCTTCCCCGTGTCTCTTCAACATGATGCCTCACAACCAACCCTAAGCTAAAATAGATTATTTTTCTGCGATAGAATGATGGTTTTTAGTCATCTCCTTTTTTCTATTTCTGCTTTGCTTTGACTGTAACATTCTAAAGAGAGGACTGTCATAGCCTTGTTAGACTGTCGTGGTGCTTGTCATAGAACATTAAATGTGAAAGCCATCTTCTCTTTTGTACATTGAGTGAATTTGCTGAAGAAGGCTAGATTTAGACAAAGGGGAAGGGAAATGAGCTGCTATAAAGGTCTGGTTTAGAATTTTCAAGACACAAAAAACGTTTTAAAAGGTTTGCCAAACAAGGAATGGGTTAGTTTGTATCTTAAGTAGGATTTGTACTGAAGTAAACTGAATATATTTCCAGTTGGGAGACTATGCAATAAATTGAAACCTTTGAATGGAAAACTAGCAGCAATTGTGGTTCTCTCCCCCTTGGTGTTAAACAAACTGCATGGATCCACAAATAACTATCTGCAAACACAATTGGGTAGTTGAAAATAGTATGGTACATAAATCATGCACAGACAGACACACAGATTAAGAAAGAAATATTTACTTGAGGCTTAACCAAAATCAAACAAATTGTTACTAGTTCAATGCTTCTGCAAACATCTTTTTTTTTTTTTTTAATTAATTTAAATGTAAATTAACGGGTGCTTTTTAAACAGTGCTTATTATCAGATTTGGATTGTCTGCTGACACTTTGGGAAACTGACACAATACAGAGACTTCAACACATAATACAAAATAAAATTAAGCTTTTATTTATCTAAAGCTTAATACTTTTACGAAAAAAAAAAGTCTTACAGTCTTTTAGTATTTTTGGTGGCCAATAACAGTTTTGTGCAACTGTACAGTTTTAGAGTTAATAATGTGTAGATAAAGTCACAGCTGCTCTTTTTTTGCTTTATTCACACCTAGGCATGACTTTTTGCTTTATTAATCCCAATCACTTGGCATGCACATTGGAACACATTAAGGGAGCATTTTTGCAAAGACTGGTTGCCTCCAAGATCTCTTTTTCAGGCTTTCTTTGCTGTGATTGAAACTGGTTCATATGCAAAGGATGATACATGAATGTGCACAGGTATTTTACTCCTGCTCCCAAGCTGAAAACATTAGTGTTTTTTATGGCAGGGAGAAGACATTTGCTTACAGCATTACCAGCTTGCAAAAAGACCTTTTTTTTCCTTGTACTTATCGTCTCCAATTACCCAATGCAGAGTTTCTCCTGTGATTAGTTCACATAAGGGCTAATAACCAGAATGTGTGCTCTGTGTCAAGACACTTGGCACTGCTGAAATAAATTTAAGTGAATGAATTTACATAGAATTCGACTAATGTTGTGTGTATTATTAAATATGCATTAATTTGAAGTGTTTGAATATAATTCCCTATTTTAAATTCCAGAAATAAGACATACAGAGAAGTTAAAGTTCATTTCTTGTATCATTTAAGGCCCAAACAAGCTAAAAAATAGAGAACGTTTTCATGCAGTTACAATTGTTCAAAGTTGATATGGTGAGCTCACAAGCTGTGACTTTCCTTAAAACTGAAATTCCTTTCTTTAGGAAAAAACATAATAATTTTGTCTCATTTCATCTCAAGTACAGCACAAACACTTCAGATAGAGCAGAAGATTAACAGTGTTTGTGACTACAATCAATACTAAAACAAATAACTGTTTTAGCATATGATCTCCCTATTCCTAGATTTTGAGTTTGTTGTTTTATGGGTTATTTTATTGTCCTAATGTACGTGCAAACATTTCCCCCTTTCACTGCTCTTCCATAAAATTACTCTCCATATAGCCTTTCAAACTGCAGTAGTTTTTGTTCCAACAACAGCCCCCCTGCTGTAAATTGCCATTGTACACCTTGAATTGGGGAACGACAAACAATGAACAACTTCATTTAGTGTCTTTTAAGCCCCTCTGGTTGCTGAGCTGTGATTCCTTAAGCAGATGGGCCGACAGGCTGCGTAGGTGGGTGGAGTTAGACAATGAACAAGCAAACAGAAGTAACTCCTCCAACACTCCTGCTCTGGCCTTTAGCAGAACTCTTCCAGCAGTTCATACTCCTGGGAGAGGGGGGAAAACTGAGCACAGAGTAGCAGAAGCACAACGTGTTTCTGAGTTTATGAGATCCCCTCCCAAGTGGTGCCCAAAGAAGCCATGGCTGCCCCATCCCTGGAAGTGCTCAGAGCCAGGCTGAGTGGGGATTTGAGCAGCCTGGTGCAGTGGAAGGTGTCCCTGCCCATGGCAGGAGGGTTGGAGCTGGATGATCTCTAAAGTCCCTTCCAACCTTAAACCATTCCGTGATCATCCATCCTAAATAAATGCAGTAAAATGTGTTGATTTTAGTAGTCTCTAATTGGCCCTGGTCAAATGGCTGCTGGAGAGTTTAGACTTGCACACTCAAGGCTGAGGTCGCTGCTTGATAGAACCAGAATTGTAGAATGGCCTGGTTTGGAAGGGACTTAAAGGGACTTATCCAGTTCCAGCTGCTCTTCCATGGCCTGGGACTCCTGCCACTAGATGAGGTCACTTTGAGCTCCATCCAACCTGGCCTTGGGCACTTCCAGGGATGGGGCAGCCACAGCTCCTCTGCCCAACCTGTGCCAGGGCCAAGGTTTCGTTCTCTACTGAAAAGCTTGAGAAGGTCCTACATGTAGCTGCTACTGCCTCACTCTTTGCCACGTACTGAGCTTCAAAGGACTTGAATGTTTTAGTTCTGTCAGAAAGGTAATATTTTATTCACATGCACCAGGTTAACTCTAAGCTAATACAGATGCTTAGTTCAGAGTCGATAAAACTTAATTATCAATTGCTTCATTTGTTCATCACTAACACCACCAGAAGCTCAATGCAACACATTAACTACACAGAGCTAGAGAAAGTGTTGGAAACAGAATATTTTTTCATACTTTGAATGATTTCACCCCACTAAGGAGCTTAAATGATGACTTAAAAAAACCAAACAAACAAACAAAAAAAAAAACCACAAAAAAAAACCCACCCACAAAACCAAAAAAGTAGTCACTACTACATAAATAAAAACATGAAGTTACCAGTGTTTTGTAGCTCTGGAAGTTTCTTCAGTTAGGCAAATTGTTTTTCATAGGGGTATGGAAAAAGAGACAGTTACTGGTGCTTTTGAAGAGTTAAAGAATTCACTACTTGAAATCTCAGTCCTGCTGGCATTTAAGCAGCTAAATAATATAATGGGGTCTTGCACAGTCTATAAAGATAAGCATATATGTAATATTTTCTAGAACTTAAGGATTATGTCTTTATATATTATTATTATTATTATTATAACTTCATGAACTTTTAATATGTGGATAAATGAAAATAAAACTTAATTATTTCAAAATATCATTTCAATTTCAGTTTAGCATAATGCTGTTAATGGGAATGGGAATGTATCAGAAGATTTTTATTCAGCCAATGTCCCATTAAATACATTAAAACTGCTCAGCTTTTCTCATCAGTAGTCTTTATATTATGTGGGATGATGCCATAAATGGTTAGACAACTAGATGGAAAAAAAATAATCTCTTATGAGTTTATCCTTCTATTTCACTTTTCAGGACTATATTGTTAATATAGTATATATCTGTTTATGGGGTATTCTTGATTCTTGTAGTTTCTAGTGAGTCACCAGCTTTAGTTATCACTTTGTTTTTATTATAGTACTTTTTAAAACATAAAAGTAATGTATTATTTCTTTTTTCTATAATACCCCTTAATGCCTTCTAGTAATTCTCTTTCCTGTTCCTTTCAGATGTTTGCCACCATTACTGTGTGAATTCGGAATCCTGTACTATTTCTGATGATGGGAGAGTTGAATGTGTCTGTCCAGTACGGTTTGAGGGGCCAAAGTGTGAAGTGGACAAATGCATCAGGTGCCACGGGGGACACTGCATCATAAACAAGGACAGTAATGACATAGTGTGCAAGTAAGTGTGTGTAGGGGAGTGATTGTGTTCAAAATCACATTGAATAGCAATTATAATGAATTATCCTTTAACTCTCCTACACAGCCCCTGAACTGCTCACATCAGATCAGTTCCTTTGGGTGGGTCCTGCTCATACAAAACTCACTGGCTCCTGCCTTTCTAAACCATCTTTTGGTGGACTCTCCAGTGGGGGAAGAGCAGGAGGCTAAATGGGTTTTCACTTGAGAAAATTAAAATTAATCAAGTTAACAGTCAGGTTTTACCATCCTGTTGAAACCTGTTCATTCTGCTTTATCTGTGACAGTGGTAGAGACATACTGCATACTGCTGGAGGCAGATGTAGCCACATGTGCTGCTCTATTGCTGAGGGATTATTTTGTATAATAATAGTTTATTTTCTTGAAAGGAAAGATAAAAGATATTTTGTGTAATAAACTCTCTGCGTGTGCTAGCTTTTCAAAGTGGAAACCAAAAATTCTTGGAAGCAATAGATCTAACATATCACAAAAACAGTGCTTTAATAGATCGATAATTGTAAGGCAATTCACAGATTTACTGAATACGGATTGTTTTTGTATTTATTTCTCTTTATTTAACCCTGCCAGCTGCACTAATGGAAAGATTGCCTCCACCTGCCAGCTGTGTGATGGCTACTGTTACAATGGTGGGACATGTCAGCTGGACCCCGAGACGAACATACCTGTCTGTCTGTGAGTATCCCGCATCGTGTTCATAAATAAAGGTACCCCTGTGCCAACACATAATAAAATTATTGTGCATGTGTCTGTGGTTTTGGTCTCCCTAGGGTGTATAATGTGCTGGTTGCAGTTGTTCTCTAGCTTTTTCTGTAACCTGATTTGAAAAATGTGTGTTAAAAGATATAGCTAAGGCATATATTGTGAATGCCTATAAGATACAAAGATATGTCTTTTTAGACTAACAATCTCAAGCCAGATCTACAGCCTGTTTAGGCATTTGTTCCAGAATGGAGTCTGGAAGCATGGCATGGTTGCCTGCCTTGCTTCTCAAAGGTGGATTGAGTCTTTTCTCTTATAAAGATGCTCAGAGCTTGGGCCAAAACACTCCTCCTGATGGCTGGAGAGCACAAAGAATAATGCCAGTGTTCATTTCCCTGGTGGTTCTGAGGAGATGCTCGTGGATCTCTCGGTTCAGCCCTGACCTTCCCACTGCCCACAGCAGCGTGGCTGTTCTGTGGTGAGGTTGTGCTCTCCCTCCAGAGAGAGTATTCAGGATGCTTTTGTTAAGGCCAGACTTCAAATACCAAAGAAAATGGGATTCTGTAGTCCAGATGCTGAGGTACTGTTGTAAGAGGTAGAAAAGCCTCCATTCTAGTCATTTCTTGAGAGCTATGGTGTATCTTCTTTTTCAGCTGCTCAATATAAAACACTGAAGTAGTCACTGTAGCAAGAAATTAATTTCTTTCCTGCTCTCTGTTACAATGAGCTATGTAGTCATACTCCTTGTGGTTTTTTTTGCTTTTGACTGCTAAATGATCTGATCTTTTCTGCACTGCTAAAAAGCTTCATTGTGGAATGGTCTTCCTCTTCTTCAAACAACCTGGAGGTCAGAGCATCCTCCAGGTTGGAAGAGAGGATTGGACTCAAGTGTCTCATTTCCTAGGTGACAGAAGTAAATTGTTGCCCAAAGAGGTCTAGCACTACAACTTCATAAATACAGACACAGCCATTCCTTCATTTTGTCGTTGTGTATGAGGTCAGTGATCTTAAAAGAGATTGCCTGTTTTGTTGAGACTCTCAAGGAAGTTTCCTAGAGAAATGCCTAGTGTTTGTAATGTGAGCAGTGGAAGAGATGTGCCAGTGGTTCCTCCCAGTGAGAGCTGAAGCCCTTCTGAATGGGAAAAGGGACACAAGTGTAGTTGCAGTACCATTGTAAAGTTGCCAGTAGATGTTTGTAGGTTTAGGGCTAAAAGACAGTGTAATTTAGTTCGAATAGTAGCCCCTATTCAGTTGAAAATGCTTCAAGTGCCTATTTGCCTTTTTCATCATTATTTTCATTGAGACCATTTTACCTGTTATTTTTACCTCCTTAAATGTCTTCAGTTGAGGACTAGAGACTGATAAGTCATGGCAAAAGGAGAATATCCCAGCTATAATATGTAATGCTCAAATGTTATGACTAAACACCTAGAATGGCTGTTTTGGAAGCTTGTGATTTTTCCTTTCTTTTCCTTTACAAGACCGACTTATTCTTTTTTCTAATTCATATGGAACACCATAGCATCTCAAGGGAAAAAAAAAGGTTTCATGCCTTAATTTTAGTGTGGGTTTACAACACTTAAGTGCTGTAGCATATAGCAGCACCATTAACAATGCTAAGAAAATGGGCATGAACCTTTATAAGGCCCTTGTAATCTGGATCAATCAGTAGAAATGTATAGTACATCTGACAAAAATAATTGGAGTATTTTTCATCAGTCAGTATAGCCCCATTGTTCTAAAACTGTTTGATCAACACTGATGAGCAAACTTTTCAGTACTTTCAGATGGATCTTCTATGAAAAAAAGAGTATTAGTTTTGTTTTGTGTGTGTGTGTGCCTGTGTATGTGTGTGTGTCTTGCCATCATTATATATAATGCGTTGAAAATATGTTCAGCAAAGGCAGAATATTTATATAGGTCTATTTTACTGAAATTCTGCAGATGCTCTGTGGGGTTTAAAAGTCAGCGCTGTGACCAGAAAGTGAACCCTTGTGATTACTACTGTCAGAATGAGGGAATTTGCACTTTAACCACGTTTAATGAACCGAGATGCAAGTAGGTTTAACCTTCCACTTAATGCTGCACATTCTGTGACATCATTCCAGGCCACAGTTCATTGGGTCAAGTCATGCACATTCACATACATTTCACAATATATACTTAATCTGGGGGCCCATTTCTGTAATACACACTTACCCTTTGATAGTTGCACTGATGAGTATATTTAAACATACATCTGCAGTGTCCGTATCATTAGAGGAAGAAATAAAAAGCTTTAATTTTGCTAAGTGAATTGAAAATAGTGAGAGTGCCACTTGGCTTTCCTTGCTTGTGTTTTGAGATATTTTACCAAGTTAATCCTACATAGCACAAAGTTTAGCAAACAGTGACATTGCACGTGTTCTGTAGTCCAAACCTGACTTCCTATTTGTTATCCATACAGGGAAAGGAGCTGTTTAGATGCCACTTCAGGAGCTAAGCTTCTATTTATAAATCTTTAACTTTCTGTTAACTTTGTAGAAATAATGCTGTAAAATAGAAACTGTTAAACAAAAATATGTGTGCTGCATCATAACTTTGACTGATCTGATGACAAAAATAAATCCTGCATTTGCATTCTGTGTTTTTCTAAGGGATTTTGGGTCTGTTTCTTACAGGGAAAATTTAAGGGGAAGCAACCTTAGTCTTTAATAACCCTGTAAGGCAGATGTACAGAGAGATACAAAATACCTGTCTTTGCTTTGCTCAATGGCTGTCATGCCAAAGTCAGAAGTGAAACCAGGAAACAGAGAGCTAGACTTGGGTTAAAATATGAAACTCAAACAGCTTTAAAGTTATCTCATCAAAATGCATGGCTTATGAAAACATACCGTGCTGTGGGGACGGGATGTGGGTGTCTAGTGGGCAGCAATGACAGTGACAAGGGAGGGGGAATGATCCAATTTGGTTTCTAAAATATGATCACAATTCCTTTGTCAGTGTTCTCTTGCCATGAAACTCTCTGACTTGAGGTATGATAAATCCATTGGAAACAAGATTAGTGTCTTGACTACCACCTCTTACCCTTGGAAGGTGTGGAGTGGGTCTGAGGATCAGCCTTGTACGGGACATGGGTGCTTGGAAGTGTTTGGATCAACATGTGTCATACTTGGGTTTTCAGAATCATGCAGCCCGAAGAACATTTTGCTGCCTATACAGTCATATATTGCACATATAATATAAAATTGCAGGGAAATGGAGGGAAAAAGGCTTAAAGAAGACTTGTACAAAAGTGATATTACTCCTGGTTTGCTTCCTTCCAAAAAGTGAAATGCTGATAACCAAAGGACTCTTTTATGGTGAAAGCTGTAGTTTCTGCCTTTGAGAATGTTGTCTGCCACAGAAAAGAACAGAAGGAATTGCAGCTTTTTGAACACAGTGATTAACTTGTTTTGTTTACTTATTATATATCCTTACTGTGACAATATTCCCAAGACTGCTTTTATTAGGCACTTGTGCTATAGACTGAATAATCCAAGCTGAAAAGAAAAACAATGAAGTATATCAGTAATATAATGACTTTTAGAAGAGCAGTCTTTTTGGTTTTCTTCTCATAGTTATTTGAAATTTTTGGATTTTATTTTAATTAAAGTTACTGTTAAGGTGGAGAAGAAGAAACATGGAATAAAAAAAAATATGGTAGAGAAAGACTGAATTCAAGTTTCTCTTCAGTGTGAGGAAGGGTTTCAGGTGAATTGGTAATCAGAAATGTAAGTTTAATTGAAACTTTGATAGTTAATTGACATTCAGAGTGTAAGCTTAGGCAGAGATAGTGTTCCTGTTGTGTCTTTAGGCTGGTTGTTGGGTCTGTGTGAGGAATGACATCTGTCTCTTGTCTAAGGGCTGATATTTTCCTTAAGCAGTGTCTGCTTCATGGGTGGGTGATTTTTAGAAGAAATAGGAGATGCCAGTTTATTGTCATTCCACATGAACAGCCCCCATCAGTGGAGAATGAAACCTCTTCCCCACATTGGTGTTCTTCTTGCTCGGTTACAAAGGTTGTGAGAGAAATTCAGAATGTTAAAATTTGAGGTAATGATCTTTTCTGGAAAATGTACTGCTGAGGATGTCTTAAAGTAACATGATTTTAGATATAGTTACTGTCATTTTAGTATTCATATACTATGTTTTTTAAGGTTCCCTTTAGTTCTGCTCACTAATGGGCTGGGTGTGTGTGTGATGTGAATAACACAGGAAGCATATAAGTTATGCCCATGGTCCTGTGATGCTCTGCCTTCCTCCTGACATTCCTTTCATGGTGAAAAATCTTCAAACGTGACCAGTTTCTGTGTGCAACTTTTACAAGTTACACACAAGTTTATAGCTAAATGTAGCTCATGGTTATGGCAAACCTCTGCTCCAAAAGAGGTTCAGGTACATCCACAGTCCAGGTGGGGACAAGAAAGGGACCATCCCATGCAATCCCCTGACTGGCACTCTCTGAAGGCTGAGCAGAAAAAGCCACTGTGCTGTAGGACAATGTGGGGAGTGAGCAGCCTGCCTAAGAGGGGAAGGGAATGGTAACCCCGAGAGGCACTACAACTCAGAGCAGAACATTTTAGGGAGTCTCTTGCAATAAATGTTTTCCATGTGATTTCCTGGGGTATATTTAATGAGCTCCCCAATTACAATTGCAACAGGAATTTCACAGCATTATTCTAGTTCTTTGAGAGCTTTCTTTTTCAACTAAAAATATCTTTGTTAAAAAATGTCTTGAATTGGAACATAATCAGCAGGTTAGAACTTTGTATTAGAGAAGATCTTTCATCCACTTTGTATCACAAACTAGTGTTAGTTCAGGTATTAAATGCAAACAGATGTTTGAAGAGTGGTTGTCAAAGGAAGAAATGAGATCTTGGGAAAGAGGAGTTTGTATATTTTTCATTGAACATTTCCTAAGTAGGCTGTAATGCAGATATTCTTTGTCCATGATTCAGATGAAATTATATCGTGTTTGCTGCTGTCCATCTGCTTCCTTTGCCTCTGTGAGGAGACAAACCCATGCTTTGTCTTACACCTATTGATCCTGTAGTTTCTCATTCCTTTTTTTGTTTTACCATTTCAATCTCTTCTTTTCCTTTTCTTTGATGCTCAGTGTAATTTCAGCTACAGCAATAGTCATGTAGACATGTCTATTTTTATGTATTTATTATTGCTACTTGCATAGCAGCTGCACTGTACACATTGCTATGAGAATGGTGTCTAATGACCATCAGTTGCTTCTTTTTCTTACCTTGGGATGAAGGAGGTTGAGTTGCACCCAAAGACTTCTTCCTTTGCAGTGACCACCATGCAGCAACTGATTGATGATTTGTACATGGTAATGTCATATACAAATTAAAATCCATATTTAAGGTCACATCTTTTTTCATGTGTTTTCTGACTAAGTTTAAAATTTTTTTGGGTTCCTCAATAGTAATTTTCATTGTTTTACCTGCTTCTGGATGATGCAATTTTCCTATTCTCAATTTATTGGCCTTTGAGGTAATCTGTGTTTAGTTTTCAGGTTACATTGTAAAGTATCTATCCCATGGCTTCTACATTGTTTGCCTTATAAAGATGCCAAGTGATGCTCAGTAGACAAAAGTACTAAAATGTGGTCTCTTCGTGTATAAAATAATTATGGAAAAGGTACTATTTGAAAATTAAACCCTACAATATAGGAGAAGGTACAGAATGTGCAATTACTGATCAGTCTTGGGGTTGGTTATTTGTTCTTTCATTGTTATGAAAGTTCTTTGCACCTCAGGATTATCTGTGGATTTAACTCTTTAAAATGAGCTCCCTCCATGGACAAAGCACACCTATTAAATATTGCTAAATTCATTATAATAGTTTAGTGATTTGGTTTTATGCAAGGCTCTGTCACCCTGTGTCATCCTGTAGTTTGGGAAAAACAGGGTATTTATTTCCATCTATCAATGTAATTTCATACAGATAGTAAATAACTGTAATCCAGATGTTCTCTTATCTCACAAATACTTTTGATATTAATAATAAGACATATTCAAGTGAAATTTTAATGGAAATGTTCTTAAAATACTATAATTACTGTGTCATGACTGAAAAGTAAAATAGAAAATTATTTTGTATAATGAAGAAATATTCTTTCTAGGCAAGAAATATTTTTAATTCCCCTTCCACCTCAATTTTATAAGGAGTGTTTCACAGATTCTGTTAGACTTCTAGACCAATTTTTCTATACTGCTTTCTGTCATTTTTTGGATACACACTGGTATATTGAGTTGGAAAGCAGTTGTCCACAAAAGCACTTTTAACTGCATATTCTGCCTGTTGTATTATATTTTTGTGACAATGCCAGTGGCACAAAAATAAAGGGACGAAAAAGAGAAAATAAAAAAAAAAAAATAAAAAAAAGAGGCAAACTGGCACCAAATTACCATTTTTACTCGTTTTTTTCTATTTATTCAGACATTTCATAGTCAAATGGTTCCTTTTGGTCAAGTGCCCGTATAATTGAGTTTAGAGTGTTTGACCACACTGACCTATAATGGTTATACAGAAACAGAGGAGAGAGGCATTTTCTTTCATGAATAGATTCTGGCACAACAGCATGATCCATCTCCAAAACGTAAATATCTTCATTCTAAATATTCCTCGCTACAAGGAGGACACCTTGACCATCTCAATTTTAAGTTTTTTAAACATTCCTCTTTGTAATACTATTTCCTCAAAATAAGTCATTCCTGTTGCATGGGCATTCCACATCTGAGAAGGAATCTCTTTTGAACTGTAGAACTGAAGTGTGACAGGGGGAGCTGCAGCATAATTTCATTAATGACCTTGGCAGCAGACCGAACACAACCTTTATTTATTGCATTTCACCTTCACTTTTCGGGCTGGCATTTCCTGTGAGTTTGCTGCTCTTTGATCTTTGCCTGGTTCTGCTGGGATCTGGAGATTTGCACCTTAAGATGTTCACCATACAGAGCACCTTTTGGCACACACCTGACTCCAGCCTGTCCTTCACTGTCAAGCTCCCCATCTGTTTCCATCTGTATTTGTTAGTGTAGCTCAGATTAGGCATTTTCACTGTTATTTGTGATAATCTGAATGTCTCCAGCAAAGCTTTATGTAGCTTATGAAGCTTTATGAAGTTCTGCTTCCTTGATGCCTTTTTGTTTGCCTGTACTGCAAATGCCCCATCTGACCACAGAGCTTTGACAGTGGGACAGAACTAAAGCTCCTGGTACCAAATTATTTGTGAAGGTACAAACTGCTGTGCATCAGATTGAATCAGGAGTCACTTCCCATGCCAAGTACTGAGCAGTCTGAATTTAAATGGCCTCATACCATAAAATGCTGTTATTAAGAACAATTTCTGTCTGTGCTATCTGAAGACACTCAGACCTGCTCATTTCCCATGTTCCTCTGTGAACAGCTCTCCATGGCCCAACCCCATCATTATTCTTGTGCCTGCTCATGGCTAATTTTCTGTGTCAAATTCCCTTGCAGAAAACACCCCTTTCCCCTGGGCTTTATTTCTGTTTCTGGTGTCTCTGCCCAAGGCAAGTCTGTACTGTCTTGCTGGATCATCAAAGGGCAATCATTTTACCTCAAAGCTGAGAAGGAAATGACAGCCATCCTGGCAGCTTCAGCCTCTTTGAAGTTTATTGGAGACAGCAAGAATTTGGAAAATATTAAAATGAAGTGGGAACTAATGAGGTTTTTGAGACTTCTATCAAATGCCCAAATCTGTTTCAATAGTGCTGATTTTTACAACTAAAATGCCAAGATAGGTAAAGGACTGCTAATGTATTTGCCTTAATTTAGACCCTCTCTTTACTGCATATAAACATGTAGGATTTCTTGCTTCACCAGCTGTTGTGGTGTCATATCTGCTATAAGATTTTGGAGAACATAATTGTACATTATACACAATTTTCTCATTTTCTTACACTTGCATGCTTCATGGTGATTCTTTTCCTAGTCTCACTATCTTATATTCTTTAAACTGCTTTAAAACACATATATCATCATGATTCTTCTATGCAGTGGAAGCTTTTGAAATCTTGAATATAAGGATTTAGGTACAGAATTAAGACATGTCTAACTCTCAAATAAATCTTTCCCTTTCAAAAGTGTAGCGTTAAATGTGAATTGCCTCTCATAACAAATTTTAATCATGTGAGCTGAGTCCCTGGCAACAACGATGGAAAACTTCAGTAAGAAATATAAAGACTTTATTTCATGGTTTTCGTGTGCCATCAGCTTCGAGTCCAGTAGAATATTCTAAATATAAAGATATATATAGTGTTTCTCTACAAGAATGGAGATACTTATTTTGCAGCTGCAGATTGAAAACTGATATTTTTAAAAAACTAATGCCTTAAATAGTATCTTAGTAAGGTAGGTCATCAGTGCAAGCATTTTTATCTTATGTAATTCCTAAAAAGAGATCTGGAAGAAATAGTAAGGGTTTCATCTTTTGAAAGATTGAAGTCACGTGTTCCCTGTGACTTAGAATGTGCTAAAGCAGTGGGAAGCAGGTGGAAAAATCAGTGGGGTTTGGTTATAAAATATATCATTGTGAATCATAATGTCTGTAATGAATTAGTAATTGGGGCTTCCTTTGCAGTTAGAAAACTTAAGTATTTACCATATTTATTTAAGTAAACAAACTTATTTCAGTAAACATGAAGACCTTCTAAACTATAGTGCAATTTAGCTATGGTGTGACAATTTTTGAATCAAATAGCAACAATAAATGATCAATATATAAAAATAATCAATAATGTTTTTAAAGAGCATCCATGCCTTCCCTCTGTAGAGTTCAAGTTAAGCACCTTCATAACCCATCCTACCAAAAATAAAATTAGTGGCCAAAAAAAGTTCAAGCTTCCTATGAAAACCGGTAAAGGGATTTTTCTGAGTGTTGGATTGTGCTGGAATAGGCCTAGGAGCAAGGAGAGGAAATAGCCATTCCTCTGCTGTGATCTGCACAGGCAAAAGAGAGGCAAAAGCATCACCAGCAAAACTGGTTGGGTCTCTCCTGTAAGAATAGCACTGGGTTTGTCTAAAACATTTTGGATCTTTCCAAATCTTCTTTTATTATAGAACAATGTCAGTTGCTAAGCATGTCCACCTCCAAACTTTGTTAAATCCTTGGAAAGGCAGGAGTAGTTCTTAGAACAGCATGAGGGTAATGCTCTATTACACCTCCCTAAAGATAACTCACGTTGAAATTCATAAATAATTCAAAAATACTTGGAAAAACCATGATTCATTGCACAATATGCAACAGAGGCAGATGAAAAGTGACTACTTCTTGCTGTTTCCACAAGGAGAGCTTGAGGTTCTGTAGTAAACTTGATCATATTTACTGCAGGATGAATAAGCAATTGAATTTCCTTCAGGTATTTGTTTCTGGTTGTGATGGATTTGCTGAGTCTGCATCCATGGACCCCTTGTGTTTGCTTGTATGCACAGAGAGCATTCTGAATCCCAATGGAAGAAGTATTTGCATCTTGATATTCACGCAAGGAAATTATAGCAGAATAGCTGTGCACTTACCCAGGCACCTGGCTCCTGCAGCACATATTCTGAATATAAACACTATTCAGAGCTCTCTGAAGCCAGGAGATGCTCCTGTCCCTTTAGGGCAACTCTTTATGCTTTCACTCCCATGCCTGTTTACACACACATATATATTTCTGCAAATACAGATCTAGTTATAAAGTTCAAAATTTGAAATTATAGGACGTTCATGTACATTTGCTTAAGCCTGTTGTCAAGAATTTTAGACAAGGCCTCTGGAATGAAGGTTGCAGTGTTAATAACAGGTGTTGAAGACACAGAGCTGTAGTTTTAAACTCCAAATGCACTCAGAATGTTGTAAGTGCCATGGCAGAGTTGTGCTGACTCCTTCCATGAGGCTTCTTGTTGATCCCGTAGAATCACTGTTGTCATCCGTGTAGCTCTTGAGAAGGTGCTGGTGGTGTCTTTAATGGGCTCCTGTGTCACCAGCTGACATCTCTTAACTTTATACCCTCTTCATTGGATCCTTTTAGATGTTCAGCCAACTGGTCAGGCACACAGTGTGAGAGGCCAGCTCCCAAAAGCAGCAAGTCTGACAATATCAGCACAAGTAAGTACTTCAAAGATCTGATACCACTCGTCAAATTTGCCTCTGTTTAGAAACCTCAACCTGGTGATATTTTAACGTGTGATTTTCTGTCGTGAAACGTGCTGGTTACCCGTATCTTTGCCTTTAAAAAAGCCCCCAAATGTAGATATTTCTCAACTTTTTGCCTGCCGTTGAGTGTTACATGAGGTGTTTGCATGCAGACTGTGCTGAATGCTCCCTGCTCCAAGGGCTGACTGCACTTTTCTTAAAGGAAAGGTGTCAGGTGCCAAGCCTTTGGCGATATCAGGGCTGTGCAGAGAACTAGTGTGAGACCTCTGACCATTTAAGCCCTACTGAAAGCACCAAAAATAGAGTTGTAAGGAGTGCAGAACTTGTGTTGGCTGAGGTTTGAATTTTACCTACTGTGAAAATCGTCCTGGAAATAAGAATAGCTCCTGTTGTATTCCTTTTAAACATGTCTGTGAGCATAAAGGGATGGGTTTGCTACACTGTGGGCAGTTTAAGCTGGACAAGCCTCCCTGCAGAGTGTTGAGTGTGCTGATGGGACCCTGCTGCAGGTGCCTCCACCACTTTTAGCCCAACTGGGGCAGTAAAATGAGTTCCTCGCTATTCAGGTCAACCTGATGCTTAGATTAAATCAGCCCAGAGAACCAGACAAGTGAAAAAACCCTTAAAGCTGGAAACAGGCAAAAAAGCAGCCCAAACCTAGATCAGTGTTTCATGCTGCGGGAATACCTGCTAGGATTTGGGAAATGGCTTCTCCTAGACCCCAGGTTACCAAATTCATGCCTGGTGGGCTGTTTTTCAGGGGTTTGTTTCTTGAAAGTTTATATGCCAAGATAAAATTAACCTATTTTTCTTTTTTTGGGGGGGTCCTAAGTAGAACTTAATCCAGCTACTCATCAAATGTTTTCTTAAAATGGCCTTGTTGTAAGGTCCTTTACATGCTGGATCTTCATAAGCTGAAGTAAACTCAGAATGCTTCAATTTTTTATTCAGTAGCACTTCATTTTGTGTCTCTGACAACCTGACTTGGCTTTCAGTAAGCCTTCAGGCAGAATTCAAGGCAATTCTCAATTCTTTATTTAGACTGTGTTTAATGTAGAGCACAGACTGCCAACAGCTTTTTTTTTTTTTTAATAAACCAATAAATGAACCAATGAAACAACCTGCAATATTTTTGTTTTCCAGCTGTTAAGGATTGTGATAAAGGAAATTCTGGAGTCCTGTAGTTTATAAGGGCCAGGTTATTTATATCATAAAATTATTTGTTGCATGTATTTCTTTACTACCAGATACTTACAGTAAGGCTGAGAAATTCTTTCAAGGGCACAATTGCTGCCCTTATTTTTGCAGGTAGTCTCATTTCAGTGAAATTATCTGCCAAAATAATGTTAAGCCCATTTTCTTCTTCCCTGTTCCCTCCTCACCTTTAACATCCCTGTCTGATCTGGGCACTGTTTTTCTGCTGCATTAAGCATTATTGTAGTTTTTGTGATTGCCTGTATCAACATATGAAAATTGCTGGCTCTCAAACACAGTGCAGTAAAATGCAGCAAAGCAGCAACCATCTAGAAATGAATATTGCTCACTACTTTTTGGTTTTCCACAAAGAAAAGCAATAAGTACGTGTAAATGCTAATGAATTCTTCAATCAGAGCCAAGCCTGAAATTAATGGTCGCATGACAGAAGATGAAGGTGGCAGTCAGTGGCCACTCCAGCCCACATTGTTCAGTAATTCCCCACATTTTCACAGGGTATTGCTGCAAATGAGGGCAGGGAATGAGTCCAAAGCATATTGGTATCCAGGAAGAGGAAACTCCTGATTTGTTTATAAAAGTACTTGTGTGTACACTATTATCTGTAATGAAGTTGGGGTTTTTTAATGGATCAGCATTAAAATCTCAAATCAGTGAAGCTCATCAGATTTGTCGGTGTGGGAAATTATTCTTTTAAATTAATTTAACTGTTTTACAGCTATAAAGGCACGAGTATTCAATGATGTTTCCTTCCCCTGTTTTAGGAAGCATAGCAATCATTGTTCCTCTCGTTTTACTGGTGACTTTGATCACTACTCTGGTAATTGGACTATTTCTTTGCAAAAGAAAACGAAGGTAAGGCATTTTATTTTGATGTATGAAGTAAAAATATAAATCTTGAAAGTATGTGCCTCTGTTTGATATACAAAAAATCATTTTATATATGTTGAGCAGATATTAAAAAAAGCCAAATGAAAACAAAACCAAAAAAAAGCAAAACCAAAAAATACCCCACACAACAAATGATCCGTAACTTGTTTCTGGATGCAGTGAGATAGTTACATTTTGGTTCTTGCTATTATTTATACTTTTATTCCACATACACTAGATAAAAAATTGTATTTCTTATCCACTTTGCTCCATCCTGCCAAGGCTGTTAATAACAAGTGCTAATAACTTTATCTAGAGACTTGGAGAACTTAATAAATAGAATTAATGTACTTCATTGAAAGCACATCAATAATACTGTTCAAGTTATAGTGAAGATGTAAACAATGATCAAAGAGGTTGCTGTAGAGTCCCAAGCCTTGTTGTCCTTACTGTGTTCCTTTGGTATCTTGCATAGGAAGCCAAATCCCAGGATTGATTTTGTTCTCTTGAATTGAGCTTGAATTCTCTTGATTTGGGGAGTGGTTTGACTTTGGCCATTCCTTCCAAGGCCACGCTGGGTGGTCGGGGAGGGCAGGGAGTGTTTCTGCTGCACACACACCCCTGAGAGAGCTGCTAATTTTCTCTTGGTCAGAGAAACAAGAATATAATGTTGATGGTGATGCCGATTTAACAAGGAAAGATTCCTAAGAATGAGGACATGGCCTGCTAGGAAAGACCTGAGTGGGAATCAGGCAGCAAACCATTTACTTCGGGTCTGTAGCTGTGCAGCTCTTTGGCCTTGAGCAGCTGTCTGCCTTTCTCCTGGGGCTTGTTACCCCACCTTTGAAACCAGGATAATGTGTTTTTGTTATCCTTTACAAATATGGGATGAATCTGCTGTTTCTGCAAATGTGACCATTTACGAGACTATTTCAGTCCTCCAGGCTAAAAGAATCTTTTAAGTTACTCTGATCTGGCATCTCTGCTGCAAACTCTGGTGTAAACTAGTAAGCATTAATTTTTAAAACCATTTTGTAAAGCCAACAAGATAAATACATTTCCTGTCCATATTGTTAGTAATGCTGACCCTGCCAGGCTCCGTGGATGTCATTATGGGCTGCTGTACCTGAAACACCAACTTCAGGGATAGCCAAGTCCTGAAAACCAGTTGCTGGGCTGTAAATTATTTAGGTTACTGAGAATCACTTCTTAAATAATAGATTTAGAGGAGAGAAATAGAACTAGCCTCACTAAAACATTTTTTTTTTCTTAAAATTATTTTTTTGAAAATATATTTTAGGCTTTTATCTGTTCAAAGGAGGCTGTCAAGTACTAAACTAGGTGCAGCCATTCAGTACTTGTGTGCTACAGTCAAGCAGGAAATATTTTTAGGAACTATTTTTTTCTATGCTCTTTCTTAAAAATACGGATAATTTAGTATATTGGGTTTCAAACACTGACTGCATCTTTCTCAGCCAAGAGGATTCAACTGTTGTCATCATGCCTGTGACCTCCCTATTATTCCCTTGTGATTCTAGAGAACATATTGCATTTGGAAAAAATTACCCTCTTGAGGTTGTTTCAATTGCTCAGGCTGAAATCACCTCCTTAGCTAAAAGAAATGAATTCAGCAACTGAAACAATTCAACTCAATCACTTATCCTTACTGGTAACTAATTCAAGGTTAAAAATATAAGGCTCTGTCTTTTATTGAAGCTTGGGGGAAAAAAAAAATCAAGTTGAATGTCAGCTTTCCAGCAACCCTTGGCAGGGAATTCAAACTGGAGCTCCGAGAAGTTCATCCATTTTTGATGCATCATAATGAAACCATTTGCTTGTTCTCAGTTTACAAGTGACTTTGGGCAACAGATCTGAAATAGGAGTGAAATGGAGGAGAGAGGGAACGTGACTCGTGTTGGCTCCATCTTCGTTCCTGTAGGGAACCTGCAGGGAGTTTGTGAGGCTTTCCTTGGGAAGTGAGGGAAATGTGGAAATAGCCAGAGGAAGGCAGGGTTACGAGATGAGTTAGCACCTGGTGTGAATTCATACCACTACAGCCAAACTGAGGAAAACAGTCACATTCTGCCTTCAGCTTCTGTGGGACCTGCACATGGACTCAGATTGCCACTTTGCATGGAAAATGGCAGGATTTTCTGGTTGTCTCTGCAGGAAACTCTCTTTCTTCCCATTGGTTTTAAAGAGAAACAAAATAGCCGAGAAATTACTTGAAAAGTCTCTAGCTTCTCTTCTTATGTGTTTATGCTTTACAGGACAAAAACTATCAGAAGACAACCCATGATAAATGGAGGAATCAATGTGGAAATTGGCAATCCATCATATAACATGTATGAGGTGGGCCATGACCACAGTGAAGGTGGTCTTTTAGCCTCAGATTTTACTGTAAATGCAGAAAAGGTAATTCTTTTTCCTTTTTCTAGTGGCTAAACTACTTATTTTATGTCTTAGAAAGGCTTTGACTTTAAACGTAATGAATAGAAGCATAGAACAATGACATTTAGATTCAGTTAATGAATATAAGAGTAAGTTAGATTTCATTAGAGTAAATGTCATGTATATATTAACAGCTGGCTTGTAGTTTGATGCTTGCTGCTGCTGATTTTTCCAAGGGTCTAGATTTTACCAAAACAGTGTTAGAACTGAACTACAAAATGAGACACATCTGCCTTAAGTTGCCAAACCACATCTTTTTAGCCTAGTGGCAAATCTTGATTGGAAACATATTATTGTACAGCCTACCTCTGAAGCATCAGAGTGTATGCATACATAGGAGACTAACTTATTTCACACCTGAAAACTCCCAAAGGCTTAAAGAATTGGGCTCCCTGGCGGGATGGATAGATGAAATGTTTACACAAAGCCAGTAAGTATTCTCATTCCCCTGTAAGAGATGCTGTCACTTGTGCAGCAGCACCGTGCAGCAACTGAGCTCCCTGAGTGATGTGACACGGGATGAACAGGGGAATGCTGCCATCTCTTTCCTGGAGCTCCCTAATCAGACATCCACCAAAGGGCAGCCATGGTGCTGTGGCATTCCTGACAAAGCAGTAACCGGATTACTGGTAGCTCTAGGAATGCCCTTGCTGGATCACACAGGCAGGGTGTGAATACGGGAGGTAAGCTGAAAATGGAGTTACTCACTGCAGGCAGAGCGACTGAGCCAGTGCTTATTGTGAAGTCTGGCTCTAATCCTCAGTGGAAAATGACTGGAAAATGCTGAATTTTATTTTTCATGCCGAGATGTACCTGCAAGAAGAATTTTTTAAAATGTAGATCGCTCTAAGATAATGTTTTATTTTAGAGTGCACTGAGTGTTGAGTAAACTGCGGCACTGTTTGCTTAACAGTGTTGATAATTGCACATGGAAAATGCTCTGTTAGCACAGGAACTAAATTTTTCTGTTTATACAGGCCAGATACATAGGGGGAGGGCCCACTGCATTCAAGCTTCCCCACACAGCTCCATCAATCTACCTAAACTCTGACTTGAAAGGACCACTATCAACAGGGGTGAGAAATGATGATTCAAATCCATTTCATTCCACATCAGCCCCTTTCTAAAGAAAGTTTGTCTGTCATTTTTGAATAGAGCCATTTTCTGTTTGCTTTTAATTTCATTTTTGTTCTTTTAATGGAAAGAAGAACAGCAGTAAATAATACATTTTCTGTTTGAAATAAAGGCTCCCTCTCTGCATACAAAATTTCATCTGTAGCTGTCATTGTAATGTGATCTAAAACTGCAAAAGAATGAAAAAGCACTAATGTGATGCTTTTCCATAACATTATATAAGTTATATAACATTCTATACGTTTCACATGGCATTCACAGCCATGTATCTTGGTGTGTTTGCAGTTTGTACATAATTACAGGCATTTATCCAATTTATCAAACTGAAATACAATCCCAAAGAATGGATAAAAGTGCTTTGATTTAAGAGGAATTTGATGCACACTAAAATGAACAACTTCCTGTAATATTTGCAGTGCATTTTTTGATTGTTCGGTTTTCAACGGATTTGTATCATAGACCAGTTCCTTCTAAACCATCAGATTTTTTACCAGTTGAACATGGTTTGCAAACACTGAAATTCAAAATACAAAAGGGACATCGACATTCATGTTCATGTGCCTCAGTATATATTCATCTTTTGTGCCATTTGCATTCTTGCATGATTGTACTCTGTTGTATTTGGTAGTTTAACAAACTTTCCAAGGTGGGATTTTTCTGATGGAGCAGAGATGATGAAATCTGGAATATTTGCCCATCTGGAACATTAACTCCTTTAATTTCTAGTCAGTCCGGTTTCTTTCTGTACCTCACTGTACTGCATTATGCCATCAGTACCCACTCCAAGAGGTACCATGAGGCAGAAATTACTATTATATATCATTTTAATAACTCCATAAGGTGTCTCCATCTAGATGCTGGGTGACTTTGTTCTGTTGTGGTTATCATCCTTAATAATGGTCATCAATGAAATAGAAAGTCCTGACATTTGAAATAGAACTCAATTTCTGTTTTCCTAAATTTCTGATTATAATCACGACAACAAATGTAAAGATCTCCAATGGGGACAGACTGGTAGAACTGAGAAAGAACTGAGAGTAGCTTCTTGGGTTTTTTTATTTCTGCCTCCATTCCAGGAAAGTTGGGATCACCAGGCAGTCACTTTTGCATCTGTAATAGATGGAATGGGCGGCTTTTAAAAAACTAAATGAGTAGCTGCTGTAGCTACTCAGCTTGAGCAATATCTGAATACTGGGCTCAGAAACTGCTGATCAACAGGGAAAGGGAGAACTAAGTCACCTTTTGTTCCTTGTCTCCCAGGGCATAATCACAATTATTTCAAGTCAAGAAAACCTTACCCCTTCTGCTTTGGCTAATTTAAAGTGTAGTCATATCTTCTGTACACCAAATGAATTAATTTCCCTATTTTAGAGCCTGCTGCTGTTCCATTCAGTATTTATGAAAGCACATTTGTGCTGTTTCATTAGTTATAAGGAAGAGGAAGATTTTGACCACGGGATACCCTTTCCAGTTACTGTAGGGAAAAGCTGCACATCTGCTTGGATAGCAAAGGTTTTCTAGAGACAATCAAATATTGGAGACCTTTACATAACAGACCTTAGTGGTTTTTCCTTAGCATGAGTGACAGGAGAGTAAGTTTTCCTCCACATTATACATCCTTCTGTGCTGTCAGACCCAAGGGACTTCTCACACCCTGAAGTGCTTTGCAGCACTAAAGATGGACTTGTCCTATCCTGAAGTACCACTCATTTCAATAGATGTTTTTCATTACAGTCCAAACTACCAAAACCATTGAGAAAAGGCTTCTCAATCTCTACCTACTATGATATATTAGCAGTTATGCTGGTTTGTTATTAAAGTTTAATTTATATTACGCAAGTATTGAATTTCTTGGTCAAATCATGTTGTGTATTTGGGCCACAGAATTCGAAAACATGGTCAGCTATTGATGGGATGCTGATGTCTTAGAACAGGTAATACATGGAAACTGTTGGCTGCAGTTTTCTACTGTTAAACTTGTCACATGGTCTCACAGTGCACCTTCTCTATAAACTCCTTCATACCTATTCTGAAATCTCCCAGTGTAATAAGGTGGGCAAGTCAACCTCAGAGACATTTTTTTCAAGGTTTTTGTCTAATTTTTTTGTCATTATTTTTACGGTTTTAACGTCATAATATGCTGCATGTCATGCCATTGGTTATTTTAATAGCATGTCTCATCATGAATGTAATTTTTAACTAAATAATTAACTCATTATCAGGTTTTCAGACGTCCAGGTATCTATTAAATATGTCCTGTTATATTTTATGTGTACTTGTTGTTGCGTTAACAAAACCATTTCCATTTCCATAAATGCTGGTTGTGGTTTAGTCTGGCTGATCTAATGTTCTCTGAATTCCTCTGCAGCCAACAAATTACGCCAATCCAGTATATGCAAAGCTATATGTGGATGGACAAAACTGTCGAAACTCCTTAGCAAGTGTTGATGAAAGAAGAGAACTTCTTCCAAAGAAAATAGATATTGGGATAAGGGAGACTGTGGCATAATCTGCTGTTACCTTTTATACTCTGTATAAATGTATAAAATATAAGGATTACTTTTCTATGTACCAACAGTATTATAATTGTTTTGGCATCAGCATTACCTCTGTTTTTTGTTTGGTTGATTGTTTTCTGGGTTTTTCTTTTGCTGATGACTTTTGACTGACCATTTGTAAGGTATTTTTATGAAAAAGAAACTGCACTACGGTACAATTTACAACAATGCTGCTGAAATAACACACCTTTAAATTTGTTAAAATGGCAAACAGCGTATTCGTTTGTAGCGTGAAAATGAGCAATCTATTTTCTATGAACTTTTTTGGTTCTACTTAATCGATGAAGATGGTATCTGCACTTTTTCATTATGTAGTCTGGAAGCTGTAGTACAGTGTGTAACTCTGTTTATTTTAAATGGTGAAAGAATGATTGAATGGTCTACTCTCTTCTTTGTGCCCTTTAGAATTTCTCTTCAGATCCTGATGAAGTTAGATAACTTTTCACAAACAAACATAACTTGCTTTTAAATTAGCTTTAGGTTGCCAAGAAGTAAACGAGACTATAGAAATGAGACATCTAATGATCTGCATGAACACAATGATTATGTTTCAGAAATTCAGTGACTGTACATGATATACTAAACATATATACCATGTAAACAAGCTTTGTATTTATTAAAACCTTATAGAACATAGTAAAGATATATCTTGGAAGCTGAAACCTTACTTGCTGTGGGACAAAGCATATGAACTCCAACAGTCCTGTAGGACAGTAGCCACCCTAGAGCACAAGAGGGCATTGCCTACACATGCATTATATGTTTAATCACATGCATTCCTTATGGATTAATAATTCCCCACCACGTACCAAGCAGTAGGGAAAAAAACCAAACCCCAAAGCTTAAGCACACTCACATGATCACAGCATTCGGTTTTGACAATCACAAAAAAAACCCCCCCTCATCCCTGTTTAGTGGTAATAAAGAACTCAAAACACAGCAGTTTCTTTAAGCTAAGATGGACTGTGATATTGTGGAGGTAAAAAGAACCAAATTGCATAATAGTGGAACCTTTCCAAAGCCCAAGTTTCAGTAGCCTGGGTTAAATATCAAAATCCAGTTATGAAAAGTGAAAAGCGTCAGTATCAGTTTCCAGCACTCCTCTGACCTGGTCTTTCTGTTGTTGCTAAGAGGCAAAATCTGACTCACCTTTTTTAATTTTGATGGAAATAAAGAATACAACTGCTTTCAGGTTTGAACTGAATCAGAATATTTTATACATAACTTTAAAGGCACAAAAGACGTATTCACACATATACTGTGGAGGACTCTTCCTTCCTCTGCTAGACATGACTGACTTTTAGCTATCATAATATATTAACCTAACAGATTAAATATGTTTGTGGTTGCTCTTTATTCCCTTTGTACAAGCATTACAAAAATAACTGCTGTTTTATAAAAGATTTTTGTTGTACTATTGTGCATGCATACTACCTATTTCTAAACTTTGCCATATTGGGGCCTTTATAAAACTCTTGATTTCTGTAATACTAGTGCAATTTTGCTTGAACAATGTTATGCATATCATAAACTTTTTCAGGTTCTTGTTTAAGTACATTTTTTTAAATTGAACAGTATTTTTCATTTTGGTTATAATAGTCATTTTGCCTATGTTTCTACAATGAAGTGTTAAATACTTTATAAAAAAAAAATTGTTGACTGATTTATTTAAATGAAAATCTACATACTTAATTCAGTGTGTTGACTAATTTTTAAATTCAACTTGCAAAATGAAAGCTAAAGAAAAGAGCAAACTGAAGCAAAAGGACGTGACTTTGTACAAATGGCTAAATCCCTTTTCTTAATGAGAATTTTTGCTTTTTATACAAATTCTATCTGAATGTTTTTGCAGCTCTGCACGTGTTTGGATAACTTAGGTGTATAGCTGTATATTCTGTCAATAGAATTTTAAAACTCTTATTTTTTCTATATAAATACTGTATTAAATAGTTTCATACCACACAGCTGTGATTCCACAGGTTCTGCCTTTATTCTGCTGACATCATCAGAGATGGATGAGGCCCTCAGTTTTTATTAACTACAGTTGTTATGAGGTGTAAGTAGTTGGACATTTCAGAAACGTTCTTACTGTTTCTTTTCTGGCAGGGAATCTCTTCAATACTCCCAACTGAGTTTTAACTAGTAGGGATACAAGAAACATGAGGTTGAAATTGTGAACTCCTAGAGACCTGATGAAATGTCATGTCTCGTGGTTCCTTTCAGTGAGACATTTTTATTTACTTCACCCTTGCTTGAGAGGAAATGATTTTTAAAAAATTAACTTTTTTTTTTTTCCTTAGAAATACTCAGTTGATGGAACTATTAGATATTGGATATTAGATGAGAATATGGGTGTGAGGATGCAGGCAGAATTTTGGTGGAAAAATTGAGCTCTACCACTGCCATGCTTGAAGATCTTTACACATCAGTGCAATAATGCCTAATGGATTTTTTTGTTTGTTTGTGTTTTTCCTTCACCAAAGTTCTCCACAGGATCTGTTTCCACAATCCTTTAACAATCCCAGCATCCCCAGGCTCTGGAGCTGTGCTGAGCACACAAGGAACTGAAGGGTGGAAGATTGGGAACCTGATCAATAACCTATATGTGCATCCTCATACGTTCAGCAAGATATTTTTGGGCAGGAAATTCTATAACATGTTACAAAAACCAAGAAATATGTTTAACTTTCCACATTTCCACAGCCTCCTTGCTGTTACTAATGCCACTGATTCGTGTGTGTTTTAAGTTGACACAAGATTAGAAGTCAAAAAAGAGGGCTGATATCACTGATGAAAGCACCTGACCCTTCAGGGTGCAGTTTCTCTGGTCACTCTCCCGTGAAAGCACCGAGTACCAACATTCCTGAGAAATGCTCCTTCTGCACTATTTCATGGGATTCATCAGAGTAACACTTCTCTTCCACAGTAGGAATGAATTTTCATAGCAATGTGAAGCACTTTGTGGGTTCCATAAATAGCAGGCATTCATAGTATTCAGGGAGATGGAATTTTGATAAATCTAACCCTGAAATACACCGTTCATCGACTTTTTACTCTTGGGCCAAGGAATGGCCACGTTTTCATGTAAGACAAAATTACATGTAAACTTGAAGGGTGACTTGATGTGCTACATCACAAATCCAGTTCTAAAATTCTTTGCTGAGTGGAGAATTTCTATGCAAACCTATGGGAAAAAAAAAGCTTTTGTGCCAAACTTTTATTAATTATGTCTAATGGATCTTCTCCTTTTCCCCCAGAGTTTATAGTAATATATTTACACACCAATGCAGCGGAGTGTCTGCCTTGTGATAGGCATCTTGGTCTATGCCAGTGTTTGCATAAATTCTAAATTACAACAACAGAAGTTCAAAATGACAAATTAAGATTGGTGATGCTCTTGGTACTCTGAGTATTCATTCTACGTGACTGAGATTGCCAACATGAGTGCTATTTATTTTGTTGTTCATTTATTGGGTTTTTTTAATTTCCAAGGCAGCCAGGGTGCTTGATATTTGCAGAAGGAAAGCCCTATAGTGGAATGCCTTTAAAATTTCTACCTGAGTTTATTTTCTAGCAGGGAGATTGCGGAGAAGGTCCTAATTAACAGCAATTATTTTATTTTTATCAGCTCTTAGTGACCAGAATCTGTCCAGTCACATGCATTACTCAAATTCTGTGTAAACACATTTCAGAAAGTTTGTTTCACATGAAAGTTCATTATGTATCAGAATCGAACCAAGTATCTTCTCATGCATCCCCCTTTTTGGAGGATGAAAAGATGATCTAGGAGAGCAATGTCAGTGATGATAAAGGACCCTCAAGGCAGCCTGCCTTAAGAATAAAGACATTTTTCATGTGGAACAAGCAGACCAACAGTGAATCTTGTCTGTCTAGTCCTGGGCATCGCTGCAAAAGTGCTGAGGCATTTGGAATTTTTCAAGTCTTAGGTGGCCAGAAGGATGGCTGATGGAGGGAGTGATAATTTATCATCCCAGTTCAATAATTTATTGTGCTTACCATCTCATGTGAAATACAGATCTCATGAAAGTAATGGTTTCTAATTTAGTGTCCATATTCTAAGGTGACAAAAAGGAGGAAAAAAGCATAAAGCATAAAGCATCTTTTTTGCTTCCCTATGCCAGCTGCACATCACTCAGTACGTGCTGTGCCTCTCGGCCCTCTGACAGTGGCCTTCAGAGTAGTGCTTGAATAGAAGGAACTGTCAGCTGGCCTCAAAAGGAGGGTAAATGAGTTTTTCCTGGAAAGATGTTCCTAGTATCCTCCCCACCAGCTACAAAACCAAATAATGATCCATTTTTGTAAAAAAAAAAAACCCACCAAAAACACCACCTCACCAAAAAAAAAAAGGAAGAGTGATTTTAAAATATCGAGATATGTACCTATACACCATGTGTGTAGTATTAGAAGGGATGTGTAATTACTCTGAGTATGAACTCATTTTCACAGGTGAGTAGAAAGGAAAGTCTGCAATTACCATGGAAACTCGGGGGAAATATTAATTTAGGATTACTGTTAAGCTCATTTAACGTGTGTGTCCAACCTGGAGAAAAAAGAGGATTATACAAGCTGGACACTGAATTTCTGTTAAACTATTTCTTAAATAAACGATTTTGAACGTTCCTAGAGTTGGGACCTCAGAAGATTTCAGAAAACAGGGTGTGTAGTCCAGCAGTTTCTCATCCAACAGTTTCTCACTCATGTTTTGTGTCAGTAATGCACATGAGGGTTTTGATGACTCGTTAGTGATAAAACAGAATAAGATAAGCATGTGTAGATTCATGAAAACAATAGCTGAAGAGATGATCTGCTCTACAGGTGAGTGTTCAGGCACCTCAGGAGGTTGCACTTGAGCCTTGGTGGATGGGTTTCCACAGCACTGACACATCTGTGCTCATGTTCACATCTGGTGGCCTGGGTGTGTTCTGCACACCAAGCTCTGGAACCAGAGCCTAAATCGGGGCAGGATCAATGGCATCACTCCCTCCAAACAGCAAAACCACAGAGTTTTAACTCCATTGATGACTCTAAGGTTTGGGAACACCCACATGGCAAGTAGGGTATCCCAGGTAGTGGAGTCCTGGTCTACTAGCAAAGCAGGAATGGACCTCTGAAGAGCACGGGGTTGCTGGGTGTGAGAGCAGTGCCACCTGAAAGGAAAGCTGTGGCAGGGAGCATTCAGGTGGCGCTTTCTGCCCCCTGCCCCACACCTCCTGCTGGGCTGTGGACATCATCACACACTGCCTTTGTTCCATGGCTGCAGGAACCATGGCCAAGGGTCTGTCCTTCTCACTGGGTGGTTCTGGGGTGCCCTGGCATGCTGGAGATGGTTTCCCTGGATAGCTGGCTGTAGCTGGACTTGGGTGTCAGACTAGAACAAACCATGGCTGCTCCTGTGATGGTTGGAGCAGCTCTTGGAGCTCCATTCTCACCAGTGGCAGGTCTTACTCCATCCAGGAGGCTGCTTGCCCCCTTCATTCAGCTGAGCAGCCTGCACCTTCCCCTGAAAAATGGATACAGCTTGGATAAATTCCCTGCTTTTCCTCAGGGACATGCTGTCTGTACGGAATTCACAGTGACATCTTTGTGTGTTTCCCTGCTAAGAAGCAGGGCATGGAAAACTTCATTTGAGAGCAGTGCAGGTTTACTTCCCTTTTCCTTTCCCGAAATCTCAAAAGATGCAGTGGAAGTTGGGACACGTCCCTCTGGATGCTGCCCCTACAGTGCTTGCCTGTAGACACACTTGTGGTCTGAGTGCACACACAGGCAGAACCTAAAGAGAAGAAGTGCCAGGTAAGTGACCTTTCTTTCCAGAGGGGAATTAGGAATTAGGAATGAGATGCAATGAGTGTGTCCCACACTGTGTTTTGCTGGAGCAAGTCTCTAAACTGGTTTTCTGCCTGTGTGTCTGAGGGGTCTGATAATTTAATGGAGAGAGTTTTTCCTGAGATCCCCCAGGAAAAACACCACCACTGTTGTACGGTGTCTGACAGCAGCATGCTGATATCTCAGTTTAGTCTCTTCTGAGGGTACCAAATGGCATTACACAGGTTATAGGTGGTCCTTCTTACTAGGGTACATGCTTCCTGGTGACTCCTGCAAGTCCCAAATCTCATACAGTGGTAAGTGTGAAGCACAGTAAATAGACCTTGCCTGGAATTACACACTGCTCCTGTAAGCCTGAAATTAAATACATACATATATAAAACCAACCAAACAAATACTAAAACCAGAACCAAACAAACCAACCCCACATTTTTATCTGTTGATTCCAAAGCCCAGATCTTGTCAAGAGCTTTGGTTCTGTAGCTGACATCCTTGTCCAGAACTTGCCGTTGTGTAATTAGCAAGCCCCATCTCGTTTGGGACTTGGCTCCCATAGCCTATGGAAATCTGACAAATATTCTGGAAACCTTGAAAAAGTTTGAAGGGAGATGCTCAATATCAGCTTGGGAGTTGACCAAGGGAAATTCTGCACACTTGATGAAATATAATTGAGATTAAGTATCTTATAAACCAGGAACCTCCAGTGTAAGTACAGCAGGTAGAGTCATGTTGTTATTTTGAGGTGATGGATATCCATAACCAATTTTCTTTTTAAAAGGAAGAGGAAGCAATGATCAAATAATGTTCCCACATACTGGGAGAGGGGTCTGCCACATTTTATGTATCAGAAGAGATGTCCCTCAGGAAGAATAAAACAAGATAGGGTGAGTGTTCTGGCTCGTGTGTTAGGTTAAGGTTACCTTCGGTGATCAGAGCCCATTTGCTGGACTACTCTAACCCATGAAATTATGCAATGCTGCACATCTCTCCTTACTGCAGGAGTATCCAACTACAGATCCTTAGCAGTCATTTGAACTTCTTTTAAGCAGTGAGACTGTACCAGGATGCTTTGGACAGCAGAATCAGAGTCACTGTGCAGTAAAAGCCACGCTGCCTGTGAGCTCCGCAAGGCTGGTGTGCAGCCCCTGCTTCCCCAGACTGGAGATCCCACGGACCTGTGGTGCCCTCTCCACTGGCTGTGGTGAGCTAAGGAGGGACAAAAAAATCCATATGTACCCTGTAGGGCTGTGTGGTTTAATAGGCAGCTGCAAATAGGTCTCTCACAAAGAGGGAGTGACCTTCTTGGGATTTGTCTGCGTGTGCGTGATTGGGTTCAGACACTGTTCTGCCCTGATGTGTCTTATCTGACACTTTTCAGAAGATGTTAAGCCTTTGTAAAAGATGTGTGTTGATTTTCTGCATATATTTAGCTATTTTAATAATCTTGAAATCCCTGAAATCCAGGTTGTTCATTGCCCTGAACTGTATTTAAAGTAAATTGTTCTACAATTGTAGCTTTAGTTAATATTTTTGTTTCCTACATTGCAGGATCAGATATATTTTTCCCCTATTCCTAATGGACATGAATAAAATTAAGCATAAATGTCTAATTTGAGATTGCTATTTTATATATATACTACCACAGTTGTGTCTGACAGGATTAAGTTGTCCTTTTTTGTGCTTAAAATTAAAACATTAATGCAGCTTTCAGTGGTAGGTACTAAAACATCTTTATAAATATTTGAAAAGACGCTGTTCAATGAACTGTGCAAGACAGGAGGCTGACCTCACACGACTAATTAATTACCACAATCAGAGGAACTCCAGACAAAGTATCCTCTCCAGCAATTTGAAAGGTAATTAACATTCATGTCTCGTAAAAGTCACTTGACTTCCAATTATGATTAAATATGCAAGGTCACGGGGACACAGCAAGTGGAAGAGCTGAAAGTAATCCCCTATACGGTGGCAGCAGTTGGGAAGTAATGCCAAGCACTGAAGGACTGCAAGAAATATGGATTACACATCATCATGTCCCACCGTGCTGGGGGAAGGACTGATGGGGGCATCTCCACCAGTGTCTTTGACCCCACTTCTTGTGATCGCCAAAATTCTTTGCATCAGCAAATTCTTCAGTTGTTACTTGCAGAACTGACTCACACTGGACAGTTGCAGTGGCTCATAGGCCTGAGCAAAATATTGTCTAGCTGGTTTTAAGAGGATCTGTCAAACTCTGTGGCTGCTCTCGTGCATTGTACCATCACATGAAAATTCTTAAAGGATTGAACAGCATCTCTTGCCACTGAAAAGTCCTAATTAAGCACATCTGACCGGATATCAGTGCCCTTCTTTAAGGAATATGAAGATTGAAAGAAACAATATCGCATTACTTTAAAGGGACAACGATCAGCAAACCCCTGTTTTTCATACTAAGTTCATACATGCATTATCATTTGTGTCTACTTCTAAAAGTATTTTAAAATGTAAACAGCCTATTTCAATATTTGAAAATAATAGTATTTTGTTGTCTCATATATTTTTAAAAGCAGACTTTTAAAAATACATATGTTATTTTGAAAATGAATGTTTTAATGAGGTAATAAAATAATTTAGGATAACAAGTACATTAACTCTAAATGAAATAGCAAATCATTTATCAAAATGACAATGTAATCAAAAAGCAGCAGTCATATTGTCTGTTTAAACAGCCATATCCCATAAATACAGTTTGACAGCCTAAATCCTGCCACATATTACTCTCTCACATCCTATTTCTGTGGCCATCGTTATCATCAGAACAATTGTTACAGTCCACCAAGGAGAAAAATGCTGAGCTCAGTCACCCCACGTTTGTTGTCACTCGGGGCTGGTTAATTGCTACCATGTCAGCCAGGAGCAGGCAATAACCTGTGAACATTGAAATTCCATTTCAAAGCTGCCTCAAGTGTTTTTATTTGTACAGCATGATGTAAAATATGAAAGGACATTTCACCCTGAGAGAAGCTTGGTGACTCCCCAAAGAGGAGGGGAGGAAATGTTACCCTTCCCTGGGACAGGGAGCAGGTAATTAGTCCATCAGGAAAAGAGATGCCCCTCGACCTAATAAAGCAACAGTTGTGCCTTGAAGTGAAAGGAGGAGCTTCTTAATTAAGAAAAACCTCCTACAGAGTCTTATAACAGCAAGTTTCAGAGGGCAAGATTAAACCTGGGCCAGCCTTTGGGGGACTCACAAAACCTGCGTGGCTCCATGAACAAGGGTGGTGCACCGAGAAGGGACTGTCTCCAAAGGTGCCACTTCACAGGTGTGCAGCAATGGGATGGAGGCTGCAGAAGGTCCATGGAAAGCCACCTAAAATTCAAGAAAGAGGAGTGAGACTTATGATTTGGGGGGGGGGGGTTGTTCATTTCCAACTGCATGATCTACTTTGAATGTTGATATTATGAAGAAATACTTCTGTTTAGACTTTCCCTCAGCTGGCTGAAGCTTTGAGGGAGGTCAAAGTACAAGGCAACAACCGGGCACTCCACAGGTGAAGGTGTGGTAAGACTGTAAATCACGCAGTTAATAGCTCTTAACAGTTTCCTTGGCTTCTCAGAGCATCCTTGAGAGGCTCCACAGGGCACCTGAATAAACCTCCACTGATGATGCACAAGCCCTACTGAGGGACTCCACACAACTCATCATGAGAGGATGAAATCTCCTTCCCTTTTGTTGGAGATCCAGAAGGTTCCACCAGCAGGCTGAACAATATACTGGGGACCTCACATGAACCCTAAATAGCTCCAGGAACTCTTGTTACAACGATTTGGTGATGTGTCACTTTCTGTGAAGGAATCACAATCAGAAAAAATCGTGGCATGTTACACAAGGAGGGGCTGATTGCAGGATTCAGTGTCCCAGATCCTTGCAGATGAGAAATCCTAACAGCATTCCAGTGCAGAAGGGGAAACTATTATACCCCAGGACCTGCCAATTAACTAATCAATTTTCACCATCTGACTATTCTGTTTCAAGTTGCTTGGAATATTTAAACAAGGAAAGGAGTCTAGACAGAAAATCACAATATATATGAGATGGGATTCTTTTAATTCCTGTTTTCAGTGATTTTAGAGAGTATCTATGTGCATCCAAAGTCTGTAGGACTCAGCTATCTTATTTCTTAAACTGTTTTCTACACTTCCTTATTCATATTCCAAAATATTCCACTACATTTCTATTTCTTAAATGTTTTCTTAGGGTTTTTACTTCCTACTCTCTATGAAGCAGTTCCCTGGCAGGTTGAAAAGAGTTGGGGAAATAAACTGGATTTCCATGGACAGAGATAATACAGAATAGAGTTCTTTGCATAGAGCTGTTCCTTTTAGTTATGCTTACTGTAATTTTAGAGTCACGACTACAGTTTAGAAACTTGTGATGTTTTGGAAGATTTGAATGACAGAAAAATGGAGTCATACTCATTACAGATGACAGAAACCCTGTGGACAGCACTCAGGGAGGGAACTATTTAATCAAGAGTAACAAATACAGAATCACAGGGCTTGACAGTCCCTCGGGCAGTCTTCTTGCCTTCACCATGTTTCCCAAACAGCATCAGCTACAGCTCAACCAGCCCCTATAGGCATTTCTTGGGGATTTTGGAAGAGTGACAGCAGTGTCCTTAAACAGCCAATTTCAGCACTTGCTGTCCTTTTTTTTTTTTTTTTTTTGATCATGGATATGTCTCAGTTTCCAGCTGAAGTTTCAAGCTGCTTGTCCTGCATCCACCATGGACAAAGCATAGTTCTTTCTAGTAGTTGAGCCTTTGAGAAAGTGAAGAGTTAAACCCACTGTGTTGTGCATGTCTTGGTCACATGAGCACAGCAGAGCCTCCTGCAATGTCATCTCCAGCCAGACTGTGGCTGGCATCATGAAGACCACAGGTGTCCTGTTGTCCTCTTTCACTGCAGCTCTGGTCTGTGCCTGGTGTCTGGAGGTATCCGTGGATGACACGGGACTCGTGGAGACACATTCCTTTCTGTCTCCTTCTTACTCCAGTCCAGGAGCTCTAAACTGTCACCTCACTGCTTGTAAATCTAGTGAGGTGGGTTTTATTGTTGTTGTTTGGGGCTCCCCTTCAGCAGTTAGGCACAATTACTACCTCCTGAAAAGAGAATTACAGAAAAGGCAGCAAAGAAAGGGAATACAGAGCAGCCCCAGGGAAGCCTTGACCCCACATTTCTTCCATGAAGGGGAGAAAAATGCTCCTGTGCAAATGCTGGAGCTGCATGAGGCATTAGGTCTGCTCTGTGTAATTGCAATGATCACACCCATTTTCTCTCCAGCTGGTTTTGGCAGCCCTTCACTTGCACTCCACTTCCCTCCTCTCACTCTTCACCCTTGCCACGTGCTCGCTGTTTCCTGGCCCTGAGGAACTGAAATGGTGCCATTTCTCCTCCTGGTGGCTCTTGCATTCACCCTCAGCCCACTCTGTGCTGACCTCTGGGCATCGCTCACAAGCTCCAGAGGATGGACAGCTCGGCTGGCTGGTCTGCCTTGTTTCCCTCAGGATCATGGCAACCTTACAAAGGAATGAAGTTCCTGGAAATTCTATTTCTGAAGGATACATAGGGAAACAGATGTTTATGATAATAAGGGAATCTTGTAATTCAGTTTTCATTGCTGTCACTGCGTAGAAATTGTTTTCATTGAAAACTCTCCCTGGCCTAACCTACAGCAGCCTTGCAAAGCAAAGTGCCCCATTATCCTACTTTTTGTCCCTGTGATTTCAGTTTTGAATGCTTGAATGCTTTTAAGGGTTCCCCATAGCTGTTCTGCTTCCTAAGCTGGGGGGAACTTGGCAGCAATCACCACAGAGATGGAACTGCTTTACTTGATGCTGCTCGTGGTGCTGCTTGGCTTCATATCTGAATATCAATATCACTTTGGTAAGTATTTCTTGTGTCAGCGTGAGATGTGGTGACATTTGGTTTTTAGGAATTTTTAGGAATGTTTGGGATCATCATGCTACAGAAACACGTGGATGTCTTCTAAAGTCCAGGTACATGGGCAGGAAAAAAAAAATTCTGATTTCCATAGCCTGGTCTCACATAATTAAATTTCTAATAGGAAATGGATATTTACGTAACGGGGGTTTTATGGGTGCTCTGAATTCCAGGTTTGCCAGGAGCTGAGCAGTTACTGTGATATAAGGAACATGTATCCTGTGGCCATTACACAGCTCTTTGTAGGGCTTCCCTTAAACTATGGCAAAGAAAGATGCCACCCACAGGAACTAAACAGCTTTACTCCTAAAGCATTGCGAGGGTAGAGTTTTAATCTTATCTACTTAACTATATTATCAACATGCTTTAACCTGATTAAATCAGCTTCTTTATGATCCAGGATTTAAAATCCGGTCTCTGGATGTTTCCTGTGTGAGCTTGCAGTTCATCCAGCGTGTGTGGGAATGTACAGTGGAAATTAAAGACTGCTCAAAATTCCGTGTAGCAAACCTGCTTCTTAATGACAGACATTTTTTTTAGGTTCACTGTGCAGTCAGGGTACATGAATTTGGTTTTTTTTTTCTCTCTCCTGAACCAAGTTTACTGCTGAAGGTAGCAATGTAGTTCATGCTAAAGCATAAATCTGCAGGCTGAAACCCTTATAAGAAAACACAGTATTGCTATTGAGAGTAGTCAAGTGAAAACTTTGAAAAATTATGTATTTTAAAGTGCTTGTAAAACCCTGTTGCCCTATAGTTTGCTGATACATAGAGGTCCCCTGTTTGCTTTCATTTCTCATCAACAACAATAATAATGTTACTGCAATAAACATTGTTTGGATGGTGCTGATGGGCACCTGGATGTGAAATGATAGTCACAGGCCAAAGGCCAAAAAAGAAATAAGGTCTATCACTCTGTCAGAGGAGCATCTTCTTCTCCACAAAGCCTGGAGGAAACTTTATCTTTCCCATGTACACCTCAGGACATTCCATGATTTAAAGCTCTAAGTAACAGTTTGGCCATTTGCTGGTCCCATGGGCTCTTTTGTGCACTGATAGAGCATTTTGATGGCCCATAATAAGTATTGCCCAAAGGGAAGGGACTGGAAAGACCCCACCCCCTGGAGCAGAGGCTGGTTTTGGCGAGGAGCACTCCTATACATACAGCAAAACTTCACAGAAAAGAGTTCCAAGCTGTGTCACACGGCCTGTTCTTGCTCATCTTCATTCTCAACAGTTTTTGCTCCTGAGACTATTTTATAAATTCCAAGCGTATTCAGAATATTTCACTAGGAAAACACATTGATCTAAAGTGAATGCTTAGATTTTAACCAATTCCACAATATATAGAGTATATCTGCTGGAAGAAGGAAAAATCTAGTTCTTGGGAGACAGAGAGAATTTAATTAACTTGAGTTACCTCACTGCTGTATTCACGGACCCAATTTCAATTCTCTTTGACATGCCTTTTAAAAAATCCATTGTTGTGAAAAGTAAAGTGCAGCTTCACTACTGAAACTCATTTTGAGCTGCTGCTTTCCTCTGCCACTTTAAAGTTCAGTCGAGATTGGACAGGGAGCCCTGGTTGGTTCCCAGGCCAGGAGAGCTTGGCCTGAAAGCAGCACAAGGTCTTTGAGTGCCTTCCTTTGCACCCATCCTGTCCCTTTGCTCCTCCTGGCATAACTGGATGGTTTTCTCTTCCTTCAGCATTCATGTTCCTATAGAAATAATAATGTTCTACACATGTTATCCATTCATGAGGGATAATTAGTGCTGTCAATTAACCCCTGTAGCCAGCATCTTCTCTTGTGTTTGCTGTCAACTCTCTGACATTTTTATATACCTTGTATTGCATTGCATTGCACTACACCATTATATTATATTAATCATATTATTTAGTTTTCACCTGATATTTTGAGTAGAATTCCTCTGATTTAATTTCCTACACTGTTGATCACGTAGATACAGCTGGAAAACATGGTGTTGTCACTTAACAGAGACAGAAATTGCATAAAAACTTACTTTACCTCCTCACCTTACCCCTTTTCATCTGGGCTGTCTGTGCCTTAGTCTTGCAAATATTCTGTAGGCGTGGGACTCCAGTGGCCAATATGAACTATGCTCATAAATTATGGGCCACCAGTGTCACTGGTGGTTGTGGCACAGCAGAGGACAGAGCAGTGGGAAGGCACAGCTGGTGGCATTCTCAAGTAGAGGGCTAATTGTTCTTAATGAACCCAGTGAAGTAGAAAGCAAGAATTCACCCACTCCCAGCTTTAGCTCTCCATGGCCACAGGAAAGTGCTCAGGAATAAAGGCTGTGGGAGGCTGTTGTTAATGGCAGGGCTTTGTGAAAGTCGTATAATGCTCCTCTGGCTTTGCTACTGTTCTTTCTTTGTCTATAAAAATAAGGTGTTGTGAGGCACTTTGCTGTCATGTTTGTGGATCCTGTCACCCAGCACCACTGGCTGCTGCTGAGGGGGATGGCTGAGAGCTCCAAGCTATGGAAGCCACAGGCACCCGAAGGGTGAAAGTCATGTCCAGCTCTGGTACAGTTTTGGTCTGTCTGAAAACCAATAGGGGCATTTGTGAAATGGAAGAGGAAAAGAGAAACTGCAACAAAATGAGTGCCTGCCTGTCTGCAAACATCTTACCTACTTCTGGAGGCTCAGCTCATCTCTGCTCCACCCATCAGTCTCTTCTCAACCTCACTCATGGCCATGGCCAGCCTCGCTGAGGTGAGAATTCATTTGCCTGTGTCCGTGCACTTGCTGCTCCTGGGCTGGGAAAGGTAAACTGAACAAACCTGCCTTTTTTTGGAGCAATAATGCCTGTGACTCTGAGGTGTGCTTCCAGCAAATATCTCCTGTGCCAATTTAAAACCCCCAGTCTTCACTGTTTAATCAACTGCAAAAGCTGTTTATTGCTTTCTATACATGAGTGTCTCAACGCTGTGCTTTAATTAACTGTGTCAGCCGTGGCTGTCATTCGACACAGCTTTTATTGGGATAGATGTTAAATCCTGTCTTTCATAACTGTGTCTTAAACACATCTGCACTGAACTCTTTTAAGTAGTAATTAGTTTCCATCAGCTGTCTTTTATTCGTTTCACATTTGCCCACAGGCAGCCTCATTAAAGTCCAGCACAACTTTCTGACACTGCAACTTCTCCTATCTCCTTGGCCAGGGTGGGGAAGCTCTGGCTCAAACCTGCGTGCTCCTCTCCCAGGGCTGATCTGCCCCAACCCAACCTTCTTCTGGGGTTCCTGCAGCTCCCTCAAAGCTGCCTCATGCTGCTGATTCCCACGGTGGTAGCATAGTTTCAGCCCTGTGTGCTCCTGAGAGCTTGCAAATTCCTTTCTCTCCATCTTCTGCAGCATCCCAGGCAAGCAGCCTGTCTTCCCTCCTGGCCACTTCAGAGCTCCACACCCCTCCCTCCCCTGGTGTGTCCTCCTGGCTGCACTTCATCACACGGGATGTCATTTCTCTGCCTTTCCAGCCTGATTTAACCAACTGCTTACCCACCAGCGCAATATTTTATATTCCTCTTTACAAATGTTAGGTTAGAGCCTTCTAATTCTACTGTTGTGGATCCTTGGAGAGTTTTTGGAAGGGAAAAGGAGATATTTCTCTGTTGCTTTACCCAGAAGCAGCTAGAAATCTGGAGGTGACATACCTGAGGCACTCTCCTCCCCTCCAGCCTTGTCCTGGGGATGGCAGTGCTTGCTCTCTGAGGAGCCTGCTAAACAGCCCATCCTCGGCAGGATTCCTGGAGGGTTCCAGTCCCAGCTCCCACATGGAACAAAGCTACTGACTTACCCACTAACAGGGCTGCTTTTGTGCCTCCATGACCTCTGTGGGGGTATTTTATTTATTTTCCCTATTTGTTGGCATTTGAGGCACTCACTGTTTTTTGCCAGCTAATACAGCCCAGCTGTTTGTAGGTTAAGCAAGGTGGCCAATTTCCTTTTCATGGCTCTTTGTTAAGTATTTAAGAGGACTTCGATACCAACCCCACACTTCTTCTACAGCACAAAAACCCAAACTCTCCCCTCCTGACACCTGAGCACTCCCACCCCAACACTGCCAGCTCTCAGGTAGGAGGGACCCAGCTAACAGGGTAGGAGAAAACCAAAGTGGAAAAAACCCACCAAAACACAAAAAAGTGCATTTTTTCTGACCCAAAACTGCTGTGTGTTCTGGGGTTTGTGTCTAGTGGTGAGGCTGAATGTCCTCCAGGGCTTTTCTCTCAGTGTGAATTCGCGTTCCAAGCTGCCTTGACATTACAGAGCTCTACATAGAGGACTGGAAATTACTGGAGTAAACTTGCCCCCATAGGAGAGGCCCAGATGGAAGGCTGTAAGCAGAATATTTAGTGTGTAGAAATGTACATTTCTGTGCACCCTGATACTGTTGCTGTTGTGATTGTGGCTGAAGTTTTCCCATCATTTTTAGTTTCTTTGGGGAGATGCTATGAGACTCATCGTTCTATATAATGCTATTTTTGATGAAGCTGGCTTGAACTACCATGAAAGGGTCATGCATTTATATTTAACATTTAACTATTGCTATTTTCTCAGGCCTTTGGGGAATGATCTGTTTTAATATTCCTATGATTTCTGCCCTGAATGTGGCCGCTATTGCTTGTAATAGGAAAAAACAGCAACAAAAAAATAATAAAAAAAAATAATCAGTCTTTCCTTTTTGTCTTTATCATTCAAGAAGTGACCAAACCCACACAGCTGGCAGCTGTTTGTGCTCAGGAGCCTTAATATCAAACTGCCCCTAAGAGCCCCACGAGAAAGATGGTTGAGAAGCTGTCAGAATGGCTCATTTAGAGAGGAGACGAACTACTTGTGGGAAAACCTTGCCACTAAATGGTTTCCCGTAAAATCCTAATGGCAGATGTGTGGATGTTTGGCCTTACTCCAAGGGACACACATCCTAAAGTCGAGATCGGGCATATTTGGAGACAACACATTAATGCCGATGGGAGGGTAGGGATGATATATTTTATATCCTTTCTGGAAAAAAAATTCTCTAGCCTAGGTGCAGGCTACTCATAAGAAAGGAGAAATGATTTTTCTTCTTCTGTCTGTTTGTAGAGGGTGTCTGTCCTGTGTTGCAGTGAAGGAGGAGCAGAATGTGCAGGTAGCAGCTGTGACACCCTCCTGGAGCTGCAGCTGGCACTGCTGCTGCCATCACATCACACAGGCTGGGCTAGACAGGTGTGCTCTGAGGAAAATAATAGCTCTGAACCCTGTCCTCTCCCTCACAGCTAAAATACATCGGTTTGGTGAGCGTCCTCTCTTGCCAGCATACATCATGTTTTCTTCCCCCACGCTTACACTTCCCTAATGCCATCAATAATGTCCCCCTTCTTCCATATATTTCTATTTTTCATTTCGTCTGCTTCATTCCTGGTGTTTTATCAACTCTTGCTATTTATTCACCTCCCTCCACCTGCAGCTTCCTTCTCCAGCCTAAGCACAGTGCAAAACCAGCATAACCAGTAGCTCCCTGCCGTATTCCCAAAGGCACCTGGGATGGGGGTAGGCTAGGAAGTCTTCTCCTGGAGGGTGGCTCTTCCCTGAATGCTGCCCTCCTTCACCCTGCTGTCCCCCAGCCCTGTCTCAAGAGCAGTTTTTGCCAGACACCCCCAACCCTCCCTTTCACCCTCTGTGGGTATTGTGAAGATGCAAAACCTCAGTGAGGGATGGATGGGGCACCTTCTCCTCCAGTCATGGCATCCCTTCACTGTTGCCATTGAAATGTTGCCATTGAAAACAGGACAGTTTTGTTGTTAATGGAAGAAGCTCAAATCTCCAGTTGTTGGAGACAGAGAGACACAGTGACTCTTGTTGTTGTCAAAGGTGGGGAAAAAGCATTGGTGCTTTTCCATAAAATTGTACCTGTATCCCAGTTGCACGAGAAGGGGTTTTTCACACACGTATTCCAGCGGTGGTCATCGGGGTACAGGCTGTGCTGATGTCAAAGCTGCACATTTGCCAACTGCATGGTGCTTCAAAGCCACCTTTGCCTTCCAGCCTGGACTTTTACTCTCATTCCTGCCCTAATCTCTTGACAAAAGTACAACAGCAGGTCTCTGCCTGCATACATAACACTCCCTTGGATCCTGCACAGGACCAGAGCCCAGCTCCATCCTGCCTCCTCCAGCACAGCCAGAGAGGTGTCCCAAGCCAAGCCTCATTGCCTGCCTTGGGTAAACCAAGCCATGGAGCTGGTTATTCATTTGGCAAAGCTGGTGGATGGAGCCCAGAGCTCTCAGGAAACCATTTGCTGCTGTCTGGGTAGAGCCTGTCTCTCCTCTTCCACCAGCCATGGCTGTGCTGGCTGTGCCTGAGCTCAGCCCCATCCTGCTGCTGCTCCACCACTACTTTGGGGGTGATGTGGTTATTTATTTGATTCCTTTTCCTGCAGCAGCCCAGCTGGAAACACGAGATAATATCCAAAATAATTAAACCCCGCTCACAACAGAGCTCCTGCTCCGAGACATCATCCAGGGGAGGTGTGTGAATGGGAGACTGGAGTGTCAGAGAGCTGACAGCCAAGGCGGACACGAGAAGAATTATATGCATTCAACACACATTAAAAGGACAATAACACCCTGGCTTATGGCTATTTATTTTTTACGAGCGACTTTGGCAGCATTTTGTTTGAAGTTTTGATGGCCATATGTTTTCCAGGGAGGCACAGCACTTTCCTCTGTTTGTAAACTGTGCTATAATTGAAATTGAATTTTTATGAAATCTATGTGAAATATGATAACACATTAAAACACTCTCCTTTGGAGAGTTTCCCCATTGATTTTTGTTGCATTAAGTCTGTTTACACATCAAAGGAAAATATTGCGTTCTGTCTGTCTTCATTTCAGTCACACCCTTCCTTTTGTTTCCCAGAGACTACACATGGCAAAGCAAAATCCCCTCTGTTTGGAGTTCCTCCAGCACTCACACTTCTCTTGGTGAAATGATGCTTTACACTATAATTGGCCGCCTTTCTCCCGTCTGCTTACCAAACCAGGAACTTTACAATGTCTTTTTCTTCCTTCACCTTGTCAGCAATTCAACTGTATTTATACACTGGGACTAATCCTGCCCCCCTGAAAATATGTGGGATTTGATGGCTGAGTTTGTCAGGATCAGTCTGCTATGGACGAAGTCTGTAGCTGGAGCACACGCAGTCATGGCTCAGTTCACTTCAGAGGAGCTGTGCACATTTATCTGAGAATCTGTCCCTGGAAAAATTGGGGTTTTTTTTTGTTCTGGCAGAAATAATTTTAAATTCAACCAGGCTTTTCAGATGTTGCCCTAAAGAGCTGAGCTTTCTTTATTTCTTTTTTTTTGTTTGTGTGTGAAAATATTTTGTTTATACATATGTGTGTTTGTGTCGAACTCTTTCGTATGGTATTGAAAAGTGTACATGAACACCAGAAATGCTGTGGGTGAAAGGAAAGCATGAGCTCATTTTTAGTTTGGTACTAAGGCAAGAGTGACTCCATCTTAATGATCAAACTAAAATAGAAAGTATTCTTAGGACTGATAACTAGATCTGTGATGATAAACCTTCCCTTGCTTTACTCACGAGGCTCCCTGTCAGAGCTCTGATGTCGTGATAAGGCTGGTGGTGTTATCCAGCCCAGGCTGTGTGTGTGGAGTGAGCTCAAAGGTCCATCTCAGACCCAAAGGAAATGATCTATTTTGATTATTTTCTCTGCAATAGCTAAATTCTATCACCAGTGCCTGTTGGGTTTGCCCCTGAGTTAAAGCTGAGCTCTAGCCAAATATTACTTTAAATTCTCTGCTGTGTGTTGCAAAGTTGTCCTGTTTGTAACTCTTCGCTTTGCACTTGACTGAGTTTTATTTTTTTTATTTTTTTATTTCTTCAGAGAATAAAACGTGCTGTACTTGTTTAGATCTTGTGCGTGCCAAAGCTGAGCCTGCACCCAACCCAGAGAGCCTCCCACTGCCTTCAGGCCCCTCCCTGGCAGAGGTCCATGGGGTGGTGGGAGGCATCCACAGCTCTCCGCACTGCCTGGAGGATGGGATTGCATTGCCTTTATTATCTTTGCTGCCATGGTGTGGCTACAAGTGCTTTTATCAATGGCAAAACTTATCTACCTGCTGTTAAAACCCAGCAGAAGAACAGACCAAGGTGGTTTTCTGGGTGGATACACTCCAAGCTGTGTATATTTTTTCTTTGCTTTTCTATGCTGTGTCTTTGCTTTGGTTAGTCTTAGAAAAAAGTTTGAACAAAGAGAAAGAGTATCCAGAGAAGAGGTGGCTAAGGTGTATCTGTAGGATTGCCTTCTCTAGCTGAGGTGGAGGGGCATCAGCTTGTGTGGTGCAGTGATGGCTTGGAAGGACAGAATGTGAAAAAAATAAAACCACAACCATGTGTGTCAGTATTTAGAGGCAGCATTTCAATGCTGAGATCACCTCTAAAATGACTGTCTGGGCACTGAGGGAGAACAGTTCCCATTTTAAGGATAAGGTCTATATGCATTGAGACTAATCTTCCAAAATATTAGGGATGCTGTCTGCTGGGAAAGTGCCTTTAAGGAACAGCAAAGTTAACACAGACACATGTTTAATTGATTTATTTATATCATGAATTAGTGTCCTAGGAAAAGCTTGTAAGGTGGCAAGGTAAATTGATATTTATTTTCAAATCAATATTTCTCGAAGCATAAATCTGAACCTAGTGCTCTCTATCAATACCACAGGGCACTGGCCCTTGTGGTTTCTCCCTCTCTCCTCCTGGCCATGTGCATGGCAACGTGTTTGAAGTGAGAAAGTTCAAAATCTGGTGGTACCAAAATCATTGTATTTGTTGCAAAGCCTGATGAAGACTGTGGTAACAGCAGCTGACCACTTTTTCTGCTCACAGCCTGCTGGTCCAAAGGGGGCAGAGAAGAGATGCAGGGGGATTGTCCTGCATCTTGTGAAGGGAAAGGTGGGGAGGTCTGTTGTGCCCAGTTTGCTGCTTGGAAAGTGGAATTAGGAGAGTGGGATTAGGAGTGGGGAGTGTATTTTATAGCTCAGCACTAGCTCTCATTAGGTGTGACACAGTGACCCAGCAGGTGCCTGAATATGTGAAAGTTTCAGAAATTTATATTCCTGACCTTTATGGGCAAAAAAAAGACAAAGATAAGACAAATCTGAAATTATTTTCCAATCTGACAAAATGGGATGTCTTCCACTGCCTGGTGCACTAAGTGAGGAGCCAGCTCTGCCCATGCCTGTCTCTGTCTCCCAGGGCAGATTGTGATGGTGTGATGGGACCCTAAACCAGCCCAGTCAGAGATGGTCTGCACTTGCCTCTTTCTGGGTGTGAGATTGCAAGATAGAAAAGGGTGTTTTCAATTAAAAAATAATAATAAAAAAAAAGACACAAAAACAACCCCCACAAAATATTTTTTTCTAACTTAAAGTTCAAATCTGCTTAGTATTTGCCATTAAAATAAAACCAGACAAACAGAAACCCTCCCAGGGAGCAGAACCGAGACAGAACAACAGCAAGAAAGGGTTTCTGAGCCCCTCCTCTCCCTCCCCTGCCACACTCCTGAGCTGCAGCAAAACCTGCACTCCTCCCTCTCTTCCCTGGGCAGGTTTATTTGCTTGTCTCCTCTGAGGGCAGGCTCTTGGCTCCTCATGCTTTACTGCAGCCTCTCTCCATGAGCTCCACGCTCCCCATCTGGAATTTTTCCCTCTCCTGCCCCTCCATCGTGCAGGATGCGAGGCAGGTGGCTCCCACATGCCAGCCCTTGTGCTCCAGGGACCACTTGCTCCTCTCCCTCCTTTATGGGCCTCCAAATAAAGTGGAAGAGAGACAAATCAAAACTGCAGCCTATTCGAGTAAATAGGAGGAAACAGTGTGTTAAAGCTAACGAGGTGCTGCAGGCAAAAGGAAAAAGAAAGATAAAAATGAGATAATTCAAAAAAAAAAAAGGTAGGAGAAAGTGGGAAGAAGGGCAGAAAAAAAAAGCCTGTGTAGCAGGATAGAATGATATCATAGAATCCTGGAATGGCAGAGCTGCCACCCACCAAGGCCAAGTCCAGAAGCTGTTGTGGTGCCCCAGCTGTGGTGACACCAGGTAGATGGGAAATCACAATTTGTGTCCTCTGCAGGCACATCTTTTAATTAAGAGCTTACAGCGAAACAGCATGTGGGGTTTGTATTAAAAATTAATCATAGCACCTCCTCCCATGGCAAATTATTATATCAAACATTAAGAGTTGCTGGGGCTGGATTTACTTCCCCCTTCCATGTGTCCAATCCCATTGGAGAGAGGGCAGGCTCCAAGCCCTGTCCCTTAAATCCCACAGTGCTCTCAGTGTGGAGATGCCTGTGGAAAGCAGAGATTGTCCTGGCAGGGACCCTCTCTGTGCCAAGCAGTGGTGCAGAGTCTTTGGCTCCTTCTTCCACAAATTGTCATCATGCCCTGCAGAAATAAGAATAATCTGTATCTCTGACATGGGAGGGCACGGGGGAGCAGAGGTTGGAGGCTCTGCTTTTGTGTGTGTGTACATATAGATAGGTGCCTGTCCATATGCAAATGTATATGTTACACATATACATATTAAAAAATGTGTATAGATTTGAGTCAGTACATAAATTAACTGCTTTAAATAATGTCCTTTACCATGGGAAGGCTGTTGGAACTAGAGGATCTTTAAGATCCCTTCCAATGCAAACCGTTCTGTGATTCTATGAAATGTAAAAACAAACATCCCATTTACAAAAAAGTGATGCCTATGTTTTCAGAGCCACCTCCACAGCACTCATTCCCATTCTGGAGGAGACTGCAACCCCAGGAAGGACTTACCCTGCATGTTTTTATGGGCTCCCCAGTGGTTCCCAGCACACTGCCCTGGATGCTCTACCCACCTGCAAGCCAGGTAAAACCTTGGAGTCTCTTTCTGGGTATTGAACATTGGCCTTATCAGGTGCAAAATGCATTTTGTTTATGCTTAGGGTGAAAACTCTCACTTGCTGCTGTTCTGTTGTGACACCTGATTCTTATGAATCCCAGTGAAATCAGTGGCTCTGAGGCACAGATGTGTTGTACAGTTCTTCAGGCACTACAGGGGAGGCTGCAATGACGTTGGAAATGTGCATTTTAAGGAACAACAACTCACTTCCCTAATTACAGCTGTCCTGGGAGTTTCCTGCTGCTTTTTGTAAGGTGTTTAACCCACAGTCTGAAGTCCCAGCACACACAGGCAGGTGGGAGCAAGTGTTTGGGTGGGAGTGGGAGCCCAGCCTGTGGGTCAGGGTGGGTGTAGCCCAAAGTGAAGCAGGATCAGTGCTGAGGATGAACAGAATCCACTTCCTGCAGGAAACTTGGCACATGTTCTTTGGGAAGCAGTGCTGGACCAAAGAGCCATACGACAAAAACAGCAACAGCACCCAATTTGGGAAACAGTATTTCACAAGTTGATTAATTAGGGAGTCCCATTGTGGGTGGTAGTAAATATATGGCAGGTTAGTTTGGGCATAATAAAAAGTAAATGGAGACACTAATAAATAGTTATGCATTTCTGCCAAAACTTTGATGTTAATTGCAGATTATTGGATACTTGTTAAAATGAGACCTATAATACATGAGCTGGTTTTTTCTATTAATTAAACATAGTGTGCAAATTATTTCTTATGTTATATCTCTCTTTATAATGAGAATAAAATGCAATAGCTGACCAAAATGTTCCCTTTTTTAATTAAAGACAGAAACACTTGTTTGTACAACGAATGCGTTGCTGACATTATTTTTTTTTACACTTGTTCCTGTTTTATTTCTTGGTATCTCTCAAGCTTTCAAATCCTTCTAGAACTATGCTCAAAATAATATTTAGCATAGAGAAAAACACTAAATATTTCATGGTATAATTAAATCTTATTAATGTAATTGTCTGCAGAGTTCATATTAAAAATTTACAAGGACCCTTTTCGGTTTTGTTAGAAGTTATAATTTCTTCTGAATTTCCATAAATGTTTGGAGCTTAATCAAGCTTAACTGTGGGAAGCAGCGGAAGTTTTCTCATGATTTGATGTTGAATCTAAGTTGCTTTACTTGTATTTTTCTTTTAACCCAGCCAGACACTTTGTCACGGAATTAGTCCTCAAGTAATTAAGGAACAAAAGATTAAGTATTTGCTTTAGCATTTGTGGATCTAGATGCTGGCATTAAAAGTTTTCTGATTTTTAGCATTCTCTGTTTTGTTTCTCATGAATAGACTTTTTTAAGGCTAGTCAGTTTCTCATTTCTTATTTTTCCTTTTAAGCAGCAGGGTGTTTCTGTCATCCTCATATTTCCAAGGCCTTTTTACTAACACTGAAATCCTTGTGAAGCTCTCCTGAATCCATCAAATATTCCTCCGAGTGGTTCTGTTTATTGGCATTCCCACATTAGCACGTTGGCCTGTTGAAATCCATGCAGCCACTCACCTGCCTGGTGGCTCCACATCTAAGCAGACCTTCTACTCAGCCACTGCTACCATTAAAACCAGCTTTTGCACTTGAACTTGCTTTCATTGGAGCCACTGCTGACGTAGAAAGGAGCTCATTTAGGGATGCTTTTTCACCTTTCTGTTAACTCTGAATGCATCATTAGCAGGAAGATGTTGACTAATTTGGAGGGAGTTTAGAGAAAAGCTGTAAAAATGGTTAGCAGGTCTGCAAATCAAGCACTGTGTGGAAAGATAAAATGAGCTATCACTGTCTGGGCTGGCTGGAAAATCATGATTAGAATTTCTTAAAGGATATAAACATGAAGAGTAGAAGAATTCAGTTCATTAAAACTATAATGAAGGGCTGACACAGGTCATATGGGGACAAAGTAGAAAATCCCTCTTTAGATGTTTATGATGACCAGCTGGGGTTGGTCAGGACACCACAGTGCTGGGAGACAGGTCAAAGGATCTCAGGAGCTCTTGCCTAGTGCAAAAGGCTGTGTTTTAGTAGTTAAACAAGGGGAAAATGCCACCAGAAAACTGGAGAATAAGAATAGATAAAAGAAGGAGAAAAATGACCACTTATTTGTGGCGACACATATTGGGCTGTGGGAGCCTCCCTTCCAAACTGCTGGGGTTTAGCACGTAGGGATTTTGAAATCACAAACCAGTAATAGGAAATTGGGAACAATGTGACATTTGCAGAGACTTTTGGCCCGAATGCCCCCAGTGGGGCAGCTCTAATAGGTACTGCCACAACGTGAGAGTGCTGCTCCAGCATTACTCCATCACAGAGACTCCAGGTGGTCACAGATACTATTCACTCGCAATTTGTTGCCTATTTTATTTCTATTTGACTCACAGCTGTGCAAGTCAGGGACTCTGAATTTGCAATTTCAGTATTGATGCAGAGTGAGACACATCATGCAGGCTGTGGGTTGTACCCACTTTCCTTCACCTGTCCTCCATCCTCCCAGAGAGCAGGTTATAAACCAGGCCAAAATCACGTGTCAGAATCCCATACAGCAGCTACTTTGCAGAGTCACAAAATGCTATTTAATTTGTGGATAGGCTGCATGAACACTGGGTGATGGAGTTTATAAAAGAAATGAAGTTAGGAAGAATTCAAATGAAATATCTTCTTTGGAGAGTAAACTCATTTGTATTCCAAAATGCAATTATAGAGTGGCCTCAGGAAACTCGGTGCTCCTTCTGGTCAGCAGTGCTGGCAATGTCTTTGCACAAGATCATGGATAGCTTTAATTTCCAAAAAAAAAGCTCATTGAGAGAAACACAAAAGCCACTGTAAAGGTAAACATTTCATAAGCCAGCTGACAACCACACTAGAAATATTAAACAAGCTGAGGAAGTGTTAACTGAGTTCGCCTACAAATTGTAAAGTGCTTGCAGAGAAAAATGCTGGCTGACTGCATCCCAGGATCCAGTGATTAGGAACTGGATGAGACCTAAAGACCACACATTTCAGTAATCTGTCTGTGTCAGCGGTGAGATGCCTGGAAAAAAAAAAAAGAAAAAGAAAAAAGAAACTCTCTAAACTCAGGATACAAAGATACAAAATGCAATCCAGCCAGCTAATATCTGAAATATAAACGATTGAATTTCCTTCCAGCTTCTTTGGGAGCCACTAATTATGTCTCTGGATACCTTGGATGTCCACAGGATTATCTACCCCCTTTGAAAATTCTTATCCTGTGGCAAATTTAATCTACAAGGCTCTAATGTAGGGACAGCTCCTGCCCAGGGATTAAGCTCTTGTTTGACTTCAAGTAGGGATGTGCTTTAAGCACTCCTGCCTGTTTGCTTATAAGTGAAATTCTGTGTAAGATTATGGCAGGCAAAACTCACAATCTTCGTAAATACCCCATCTCTGGAAGTTTTCTAGGCCGGGTTGGATGGGGCATGGAGCAACCTGGTCTAGTGGAAGGTGTCTGCCCATGGCAGGGGGTTGGAAGAAGATGGTCTTTAAGGTCCTGTCCAACCCAAACTATTCTGTGACTCTCTGATTAAACAAAAAGCCCCAAACAAAGCAACTAAAATAAGCCCCAAAAATCAGAGGAGAGAAGAAACTTTGTTGTGCTGTATTTGCAGCCTTGGGAGTGGACACCCTTACCTCTGTGCTTCATGGGAAGGAGTAGAGCAGGGGAGGAGCTTGCTGCCCTGACTACAGGATGGTTCAGGAGAGGAAATTACAGGAGTTACTCATAGCAGCTGCTCACAAAAGTGATGCCCACATTTGTGTTTGGCTGTAATTTTCTGTCTCCACAACAAAGGAAAGACACTGTTGAGTCCCACTTCATGGCAGGGTCCAGCTGTCCCAAACCAAAACCAGGCACCTTCATCCAGGTGAGGTTTAAAAAGTAAAAAAGTGAAGTAGCTTTGTCCACTCCAGTGGTTTGCTGTGTCTGTCAGTGGTGAATTGTTTTGCTTTTGTTTTTTTTCCAGAACCACTGCCTGCTGTATTCCTAAGGAAAATTTCCATAATACGGTGCATTTTGCAGCAAACCCACAATACACACCACTGTTCCAAGGGGTATTGCAAGTGACATTTGATCCAAAGGCCAAAGCTTCCCTTATTAAACAGCAGAAAGGAACATACACTTCCAAGGGAGAGATGTGTGCAGGGTAGAGAGCAGAATGTAATATCCTCCCCTGCAAGCTGGGGTGACTCTGCTGTGAGATGGCAACCTCAGGACTGTGTGTTGTGCTTGAAAAACTGGTGAAGCATGAGTTTAGCTGGAGGGAAATGCTGATGCGAAGGATCCTCCAGGAGAAAAATGATGAGTAGGGAAAGTAATTTATCTTGCTCTTCCATCCTAATAGTGGGAATGTGAAAAAGAACCACGAGAACTAACACTGCCCCCCAACCACCTGAAAATCTTCCAAAAGACCAGCCATCAGAACAAAACAGAACAAAAATAAAAATGTAAGAGGGAAAGGAAAGACCTGCTAAATGGCAGCACGTTGCTCCTTGTGTTTGAAAGATTAATGGCAAAAATAGGAAAATTTCAGGAGCAATTTTTTGAATTTTGTTAAAATGTTGTTGATATTTTATAGCGATATTCTCATGAAAAATCCTCGTGCTGTATATGGTCTTGAGGAAAATCAGACTTTCTCTTTTTCTGTGATTTCTTTTTTAATTGATTCGGAAAAAAATGTACTTTGGAACCAAATCAATCCCTAACACGGTGTGTCTATAAAAGACTTCAGTCTTTTCTGTCAGACGTGATTAAGTGAGAGCTACCAAAAATTTCTGAAAATTGGGCTGTCTCCCTTCACTGTACCAGAGTTTGGCGCGACCTAATGAATGAAAAAGCTATGCCAAAAGTAAAAAATGGTATTTTACCTATTAAAAGCCTGGAGTATTATTATTTACAAAGGCGAGAAGATAAGACATGTTTATTCTTCCCAGCGCTTATAGCTCTCTGCATTCAGCAACACACATTACCATAATTTGGTTTTATACAAAGTGCAATATAAGCGTGCTCCTGCAAGCAAATTTAAACACATGTATTAAAATCTGCTTGAAATTTCTCGGCTGGGAATCAACAGAAATCTATTGCAGGCATTTGATATGCCCCTGTGAAAGATCTGTCTAGGATTAAGTGAATCTCAAACCAGCATCCTCCATTTCAGTGCCTGATCTGCTCCTCTCCTTGCCCCCACCCCTTGTCTGCCTTCCAGATAACACCAGCAATGAGCAATTTCACAGCCCCAATTAGTGACTTTACTGACAGCTCGAGGTAAGAGGGGGAATACAACACTTTTCTCTGTCTCTTAGCAGTCTTTTTAAAGTTGTCAGTGCTGGTTTCTAAACACGCCCTGTACCTTCCCTGAGCGCCTCAGAAACGAGGCATTCAGTGCAAAGCTTTGTTTCATCTTTACATCACAAGTGCTTTATGGGGGATCACGGCATCCCCTATTGGCATGGATCTGGGTATCCAACAGCATTAACACAGGAACGGGAAGAGGAAAAACAACTTTATTTTTCTGAAAGCAGTGAGGGATTTGGATTATGTCTACTTGCTGGGAGCTGCCTGTGCTAGCTCTTAGTGGGAAATCTTTGTTTCAGAGCTCTGTTTGGATGAGATGATGTGCCCGTGAAATGGGGGAAGCTGGGAGGAGCTGGGTGCTGCAATGCCATGACCACGGCATTCCCACTGTCTGACATAGCTCATCGTGATTATTATATTATAATATTAAAAGCTATGCTATAATTGGCAGGTAGTTTTCTTCCAGAGAAGACAGTTTCATTTTTTTATTGTTTAACGTGAGGCTGGTGAGTCACTGGAACAGTTTTCCCAGAGAAATTGTGGATGCTCCATCCCTGGAAGTATTCAAGGCCAGGATGGATGGGGCTTGGCCTAGAAGGTGCCCTTGCCCATGGCAGAGGGTTGGAACTAGATCATCTCTAAGGTCCCTTACAACCCAAAGTATTCAGTAATTTTATGATTTAGGTGGTCCAGTATTACTGTACTATCAATATAAAGATCTGAATAATATGGGATTGACATCTGTTTGTCAAAGTTAACCAGCATATGATTTAGGAATAGAATTATTAAGATTTAAGATGAAAAATTCAGTTAAACAGGAAAAACCCCTTCTTCAGGTATCATGCCTTACCCTGAAGTGGAGGTGACTTGATGGAAGAGCATGTGACTTCCAGGACCATGTGTCCCCAAAACCTTCCATCCTGAGGACTGTTGCTCACAAAACATCTTCTCTTAAGAACTTAGTGCATCATTATCTAGGCAACACTTGGAGCTGTTAATATTATTAATAAGGATATTGCGACTTTTGGCCAGCCTAAAACAAATTATCAATGAACCCAACTGTTTGAAACTAAATATAGTTCACATTAAATTTTAAAGCTTTGAATTACACGAAGAGCTTCCCAAGTTCTAGTCCAATCGACAGTAATTTCAATTTGCCTTCAGCTACTGTGTCTCTGTGTTATTTTTCCTTGTTGGTGTGGGAGATAACAAATGTGTGAATGACATTTCAGTCTGGTAATTGGGACATTTATAGTTCCTTGTTAGTTCCTGCTGGATAAGGGCTATGGTGCTGATTTTACATAAGGATCAAGCACATCATTAAAAGCCCCGCACTGAAAGCATGCCTGCAATACCTGACTGCGAGACAAGTGTTGCCATGTAATACACGAGAAAGAAGTGATTTTGGGCTTGTCGTTTTCATTAAAAGATGGCACTTTTGACAACTAAAGCAATCCCTTAGTCTTTTCCCTATTGACCTCTCCGTTAGGGAAGGCTTTGTTGGTTGAAGTGGTGGTACCTTCTCCTTGTCCTGACTGGTTTTGCAGGATGACTGGCCTGCCCCTCGCTGTCTGCTGGGGACAAGGCTGGTCCAGGAGTCCAGGAGATGCTGGTGGCTCTCTGTGCCAAGGCCTGACTGCATTCAGCTGCACCCAGAGATGGCACAGGGCATTGTGTTCCTTGGGGGGTTTTAGCCATGCCGTGTGATAATCACACCGTGCAGGCACATGGTGGGATTCTTGGGGGCTGTCCTGTGCAGGGCCAGGAATGGGACTCAATGACCCTTCCAACATGGAATATTCTATGGTTCTGTGTTTATTTCTCTTTATGTTAGGTAAGCAAGGACAGAGAACCGCAGTCCTCTTTTCCTCCCCATGCTTTTTTGGACACTTTTCACCCCAAAGTCTGTGGAGAAGCTCAGAATGTCTCTTTGCTCTCTGCCTGTGTCAGTGTCAGAGCCCGTGAGGGCTGAAGGATTCCCCAGCAAAGGTGGGGTGAATGAATTATAAATGGTTGTGGGAAGAACAACTGCTCTCAGCAATGAAAAAACACCAAACCCTAGCAGCTAGTCTCAGACACAAAACTCTTACCAGGGAGACAGGGTGATCATTCTTCCAGCTGTGTTACCTGGTTTAATAGAACATACACCTCTCACCCTGAAAAACTCCTCTCTCTTACATTTTGAGGCCATCCCATCTATTCCACTACTCCTACATAGCATTAGCAGGAAAATGTTAGCAGCATCTATTCATCTGCAAACCATTCCCTGATACCATCAGGGACTGTGATTTTTTTTTGACTTGGATGTATGAAAACGAGATGCTCACATTATAAATGCTGGCTTTGTAGAAAAATTAATGTCCCCACCACTATCCACTGAGGGTTTGTAACACCATTTTATGTTTGGTTTTGGCTGCATTGTTGCACTTGCAGAGGCTGCTGGACATTTTCAGTAGGAAAATGGGAGGAATTCATTGAACATGTGAGAGAAAAAGCCTGTCTAGACTCGTTGAGGTTGTCACCTAGGAAAAAACCTGTGAGAAATGCAGGTTGCATTTAGCACTACGCTAGCAGTGACTTGGAACCTTTTTTATTATTAAATTCATGGTATTCACTGTGCTCCAAAGTGAGTGCAAAATGTACCTGGCTTCTCTAATGGGTTTTGGAATCAGAAAAATATGTAAATGCCTTAAGATCTTTCCAGTGATGTTGTCATCATCCGTCTGCATTACATTCTTGCTTTAAAGTGGAAGATTCCTTGATGATGAATAGGATGCTTAAAGGGAAGGCTTCTATTGCCACTTTTATTGATTATTAATGAAATCACAGTGCTCTCAGTCTGTTAAAGCTGCAGCCCTAAAATAAGGCTTGGCAGTGATAATCGCTTCTCTTAAGCCATGAATATATTAAGAGAGCTTTTATGGAATACTTTATGATTTGTGAAAACTGTATAATTTGCTGGATTTGCTAGAAATTTGGAAAAGTGTTTGAAGCTTCTTAGATAATCCAGCATATTTCATGTTTTTTGAATTTCCAGGCATTGGGTCAGGAGGAGGAGCTGGAAAAACCCAACAGCTATTTACAAAAAATGTGGCAACACTAAAGACTCTTAATAGAAGAACAATATAGGAAACCATTGCAGGGAGCAAGTGTTTATAAAGAGATCACACGTGTTTTTACTGTTTTTCCAGGACTGGTGAGTTGCCAAATAGCAATTAAAGAAAGAAGAAATCCATGCCTAGGTTGTGAAAGCTTAACAGGCCACAGCATGAGGAGTGTCCTTAGAGAGGTAAGGCCAAAATGTCTTCTGTCCCAGAGTCCCTTATTCTGCTGTTACAGACAAAACTGAAGTTGGTTATAAAGGTATAGAATAATTTCATGCAAAGATACAGGAACTGTGTTTGATGTAGTAAACTACATTAAGGAAAGAGTTTTAGAATTGGTCAAAGCTGAATTTTCAATTAAATCCTGTCAGATCAATGAAAATAATGAAAACAATTATTCGAGAGCTTTTGGAAGAGCCAAATAAGTTAAAAATTCAAAATTTTAAAGTGAAAATGGCAGAAGGTTGTTTCTTAACATTTATCAAGCTTCACTGCCAGCTCCTTTCTGGTTGTGGACAGGAAAAGTGGATGGTAGAGAAGTTGGTGATATTATGTCTTGCATCATCTTCTTCTAATTACTCCATAAATCATTACAAGACACATTTGAATCTCTTTGGCAGAACCTTGGCCAACTCTGCCCCTTCAAAACCAGTGAAAGAAAGCAGCTGGAACTGCAGGGAGGTTTGGGGGAGGACGGGGAGGGGACCGACAGGGGTTTGCGGTCACCTGGCAGCTCCACGTGTCACACACCGTGAGACACCAGCTCTGCCAGGCACTGCAAGCTGAAAATGCTCCTTCCTTCCCTTGGTGTCATTTGCACAGTGTTCCCATGGATTGCCACTCCAGCAGGAGCAGGTCACCCCTAGTTAATATGCTGCAACACGTGCTGGGGGGTTATATTTCTTCCTGAGCTTGATGGCTGCGCACCCTTTGTCTGGAGAGAAATTACTGAGCATTGTAAAACTTTCCATTTTATTCTTGCACGCAGGACATTTCTTGAGCTACATCTTTGAGTTTTGGAGGGTTTGAAAAGGAGCCAAAATGCTGTTTCAGGTCAGTTCATTCTTATTTGAACAAAGACAGACTTCCAGCTCTAAGCATGTCTTCTTAAATTCAGTTCTCACAAAGGCTTTGCATGGAGTGATCACCAAAGCAGGTATTGTCTCTTTTTAAGTATCTTTGTAGGGATATTTCTTTATAGTTTTGGCAAGGAAATTGCTTAAGGATAGGCAGATAATGACTGCCTAAAGAATATTAATGGTTTTTAGCTTTTTGACTCTGCAGTAAGCTAAAGGAAGACCAAAAAGACAGAAAAATATAATTTTCAGAGCTATTGTTTTAAAAAGTTTGGTAATTTTGATTGCAGCAAAACACAAAACACTTGAAAAGAGACACATCAGAAGAACATATCATTTGAGGTCTGTTAAGGAATGTATGTGAGTTTTTCACCTTTAAGCAGGCAGATGGATTTGCAGTAAGAAACTTTCCACAAAACATTTCTCAGCAGTAAATGTTCTCAGCATTTGAGGAATTAAGAGTTTAGAATGGCAATAAAAAGAATTAATTTTATTTAAATTGTTGAAGCCCACACAAAGGCTTCGAGAAATGAGCTACTTTCCTGCAGAGGGGGATGAGGAAAGCTGTTCTCCTGCTGTTGGAGCAAAAAGGGCTCCTGGTGGCCGTGCTGGGTGGGGGGTGAGAAGACACTGAGATAAGACCAGGGTAGATGAGGAGCTGCAAAAGAACATCTGCTTTGTGTGGCGTAGATGAGACTCCCAGAGCCTGATTTCTCATGAGGCACAATGAAATAATGAAGTATGTGAATCAGAGGCTGCCCCCACTCTGCAACTTTGCATCTGCTCTTCTCTGAGCCAGAAACATCATCGTTAATGTACTCGGCCAGGGGTAGGAGCTCAACATATCTCACACAGGGCTATTTATATTTTATATTCATGAGGATATTAAGCAGGTTTTCCTTGGGATTTGTTGTTTGGTTTTTGTTTGTCTTCTTTTTCAAACCATCTTCTCAAAGTTTCCCTCCCAAGAGACCAAGTCTGCCAAGTGAAGAATTATTTTACAGATCCATTGCACATCCAAACCCGATGGAAATGCCGTGTTTCCTCTTCATCTAGCGAGGAGAAATAAAACCAAAACAAAAACCAGTCCCCAAAGCCATAACTAGTTATTTTTTCTGTCTTTGATTTTCAGATGAAGAGCTCTACCTGTGTCTCCTGCCAGCTCTCACAGACAACATCTTCATCTTCTCCCATCTCCTTCCCCTCAAGACCCCCTCCCAGAATTTCTGACTATGGCCATGCTGGGCTAGAACTCTCACACTGACAGAGGGTAATGACCCAGGCCACGATTTGTTCTCTCCCTTATATTATTATCCTCTCATTTCCCTCATTTCATCACTAATGTTGGATGGGTCTAATCACCCTCTGACCTCCTCAGGTCTCTTTCTGTCACAGTTATCCCAGGTCAGAGCAATTCTGGTGGCCCTACAGGATAAGGAGAGAGAAATAAGAAGGAAATGGAGCTGCTTAAAGCCTCACTCACACTCCAGTGGCACAGATAAAGAGCCTCCCCCCTCATTCTCATCTTTAAAGGCCACCTGGAACTTTGCCTGCATAAGTGTGAGCCTTTCCAGAAAGTGGGGTACAATTTTGCATATCAAGTGTTAAACATTTATATCTTTTCTGTGTTTGCACAGTCTTTTATAACTTGGAGTTTATTTAGTGACTCCTGCATGTAGTATTCCAAGAGTATCATGCTGCAATATTTGTTTTGCATGTGTAATGCATATAATGCTCCTTTTAATGGAAGTTTTACAAAAATATGTGGAGTTAAATATGCTTATAGATAATCACAATCTCCCGGTGTGTTTGTTAAAGATTGCTATCATTTAATTTAAGTGCATAGGGTTCTTTTTCTGAAGCAAAACAAGATTTTCTAGTTGATATAAAGGATACATACATCCATGCATTCCCTGTATTTCACATTATCTCTCAGAAATAGTCTTCAAGCTCAAGCAGTTATCACAATCAAATAGAAAAAAGTACCATAGATGTCTGAGTCATACAGACTGTGATTTAATAAGTACTAAGTTATTCAGGGTTCCAACTCTACCAAACTATAGTTGTCTGAGAACCAAATTTTTCAGGTTCCCTTGAAAATTTCTGGCCTTAAAACTTAGAATGAGTTTTTGTCAGAGCAAAGTTAATGCTTCATCTTTTCTAGGTTATTAAGTTTTAGTCTTACACTGCCCGTAAGAGCAGCCATAGGTACATAGAGAGGGCAATTGACTGTCTCCAAAGGTTAACCGCCTTCTGGCTGGGAATGAGTACAATTACTCACCAAAAAGCAAATGACTAAAGCCCCCAGCTGAGGAGTTTTCAAATGCAAGCGGAATGGGCACGTTCAGCCGAGGAAGGATGGAATTTATGGAAAGAAATAAAAAAGTATCCCAAGAAAGGAAAGATTAAAGTGATTCATGCTTGCGTTCCAAAACAAATGTAGATTATTTGGGGGTTTGGAAGAGAACACACCATTTACTGTTCTTTGTGAACTTGGCTGCCTGGAGGTTGTATTAATTTGTTTAGCTGCATGGTGGAAGGCAGGGCAATGAGAGAAGGACACAGGTCCCTGCGTGGGTCAGTTCATCCCTGTTTGCAGTAGCATGAGGACAGATTATTCACCAAATTGAACAGTGCATTAGGTGTTGTTCATTGTGGGCCAAGCCTGGCTCTGTTAAAACCTTTGAAAGGTGTGCTGGGTGCTTCCATGAAAGCAGTATCACGACACAGGACTGTGTGACAGTAAGAGAAGGAAAGTCTGAGCGACATGATATAGTAACAAGATGTAAACACCACATAATTTGGACAACAAAAACTGTGGTAAGCCTGGTAGCATTTCGAAGTCGTGATATTTTTACCCATTGGTCATTGGTTTGGATTGGAAATAAAAAATAGGATCTTGTACTAAAGAAAAATTGTTCAAAAAATAAACCATACCAAACTCTAGCTAAAATTAAAGTCAGAATTACAGAGGACTTTTCTGCCCCAACCTCTTTGCCTCAAAATCTCCAAACCCGACATGTATGAAAACCTACTTTTCTTCCTTTTCTTTACACCCAGCTTTGTTTAAAAGGCATCTCATGTTTGTAATTGTGGGGACGCCGACTAACCCTGCTGCTTGTCCTGCACTATTTGGATTTAATTGCTTTAAAGCAAAGGAAGTGGAGAAAATAATTCAGTCTTTTTTCCAGACAAAGGCAGAAGATGACCCAAAAATATTTTTAAGTGCTGGTAGCTGATAGCCCCACTCAGGTGCAGCATTTTGTGGGTTTGCAGCTCGGCACTCTCCCATGTGATGTTCAGGAGTGCCGAGCACTTGCAGATGCACTGGTGGCAATAAGAGGAGTGCCCTTTACCTACCACACATCACATAATGCTGAGCACTCTCAAAAATTCACCCCCCAGAGGTCCCAGGCTGGACATCCAAAATCAGCAAAGCATTTCGACGTGGAGACCAAATGGTTGCTCAGCACAAAGCTGGGGAAATAATGAATGTGGTTTGAAAGTCAGCAAGGAGTGTAGCAGGTCAGCCCTCAGCACGAGGTTCAAACAGTGCTGGTGAATGTGATACAGCCACACAATTAAGAGTGGGGCTGACCTAAAATATTGACTGGCTGTACTCAATAAAGGAGCCTGGGCTGATCCGTGCACCAAATGAGTCAAGGGTCCTATGGAAGTAATCGCAGTCTCAGAGTAATTACAGGTTGCATCAATACAGTGCACAAAAGAGCAAAAAGGAAGGTTGCCCAGACAACCTGGCTTATGAATGCTTGACTTTGCAATATTAATGACAAATGCTAATAAATTATTAACATTTATATATTGTGTGTGGTGGGTGTGAAATGTAACAGAGTGCTTATCTAACCTTTCTGTCAGGTGTGCTGTAGCAAGACACAGACCATGTTCAATAACAAAGACACGCTCAAGTAGCATTGACCCAGGCTTTCCTAGGGCCCTAAAATACCTCCCCTCAGCTCCTTCTAGACCCTTTTCAAGCAAAAGGCTGGATTTTCACTGCTGTTTTCTTCAGCAACAATTGACTGCAGGTGGAATATCCATAATTTTTTTGCTGAATTTGATTGAATTCACTTATTTAGGCATAAACCATGGCAGGTAGCTCTGGTACAGACCTGCCAGCTTCCCCTGGGATACACACAGCCTATCCTGCCCACCAGAGCCAGTTGGGATATCATCTGCGTTGAATAAAAGTTGCAACTCCTTTGGAGCAAAGGCTTTATATCTTCTGGCTTTTAATAATAGTAAAAAAGTTATTACTCTTTCCTATCTTTTCCCCTTTTAATTCTGACTGATGTATACTGACCCACAGTAGTTCATCTGAAATGTAAGCTTCTTCCAAAAGCTTTTCTGAGCATATGTTTTCTTGTTGCCTAAACTCGTTAGCAGCTCCATCTGTTTCACAGTCCTAATTTCCCAACATCATAAGGTATTCAGGAATAATAAAAGGTCATTTAGGCCTTGCAGCTTTGTTCTCTTTATCTCTGAAAGTTTTGTACCCAGCCATTTCACATTCTGTCTGGTCTCTTGGGCAATATATTTTAATAAGCCTCTAATGCAGGACTTAATTATCTGAATCTGAAAATCCATGCTCCTGAGCATCCTTTCCCCCCTTTTCTTCAGACAGCCTGAAAATTACAGAGAAGCACATAATTTTCTTAATTGCAATTTGTTTTCTTTTTGGCCATTAGGTGAACTTTAGTAATGTGTTTAGAAGAAAATAATTTTATATTTACGTGACCGGTATTAATTATTTTGCTGCCTGCCCAACACCGTAGCCTGAGGTTTTCACTGTGAGTTGTGACTGCCCTCTCCTGCCAAGGGCTCTGGAGTGGCCAGGGTGGAAACTACCTGCTGAGTGAGAGGCCTCTGTGTACAGGGAAAACTCAGAATATAAACCTGAACACTGGCTGTGGTGGACTAGGCTATGGAGTCATCCAGTTGAGGGTTTCCTGTCTGGCAAATGCCTGGGGGATGAGAGCACACCTGCAGCCTGGCACGTCTGCTCTCACCTGCACAGCATCCACGGCTAGGCAGATTGGCCCCAGAAGTGTGTTTCTTCCCTCTATTAGTTTAATTGCTTATGAACCTTTTTATGATTTTAGCACCTTATAATAATCAGTTCCACGGTTTAATTGTGAAAGCATGAAAAAAAAAAACACCCTGCCCTTTGCCTGCTCTTAAATTGCATTAATTAATTTAGTACACCATCCCAAACTCTTCTGTGGTAAGAAATAGCAAATAATTGCTCCTCATTAACTTCTTCTCTGTTGTTCATAACTTTCCTGTGTGACATCCCATCTCAGCCATCTCTTTCCCATATTATGCAACAGCTTATTTAATCTCTCCCCAATTGGAGGCTGTTCCCTATATCCAGCAGTCTTTACCTCTCCTCTACACCTCTCCTGGCACTTATATGTATCTCACATTAAATAACTACCTACTTGGTTTCTAGTCTGAGTCGTATCAGTTGAATTGTGTAAAGTCAACTCTGTGTAATACATGTAAGAAATACTGTTCTAAAATCATGCTTTGATGTTACTTCAGAGATAACTTTAGACTAGAGATCAAACCACAGCACTAAATAGGGCCCCAGTGTGAATACATGCATTTCCATGGAGCAGTACTTAGGTCTCTTTTACAGAAGACAGTTCCACAATTCCTGTTTCAGACAAATCTGAGACACACAAGGTGTGAGCGAAATGAGAGCAGGACCCTTGAATTCTGTATCTGTTCCCTTTATATGAGAAAATACAGTCTTTTCCCTCATTCACTGCTCGTTATCATGGATCAGGCACAGACAAGATCAGGAAACCCCAGATCTGTGTAACCAGGAGCAACTTGCAGGATTGTCCATGGAGCATGAATAGGGATGCCTAAATTGCTCTTAGAGAAACTAATTTTTGAAGTAGGCTTCTTAGGATTTGCACTAATTTTATTTGAAACACTTACTCACATCTAAAGATTGCTCAGAATCTGGCCATATAAACTAATTATCCTTTGACTCCAAGATTTTAATTTAACTGGGGTTTATACCTCTTTTGCTACCCACTGAGAAGATGCTCTCACGCTGTTCCTCTGGTACAGTTGTGGAGCAACATCATGAGAAATGCTGCCCACAGGCACAAGTGGCATATTTTCAGACCAAACCCCCCAAATGGGTGGGTTTTGTTCATGTGTGTGGTTGGAGCTCAGCCCCACACACACACCTGAGGGGGCTCAGGGCCCAACAGCACAAGGTGTATTGTAGGGTGTTGAAGGGTGGAACCAAAGTTGAGGAAAATCCTAGCTCAGGTCTGGCTCTGGGGACCAGCAGATCTGTGGGATGGCTGCTGAAGGGACAGAGATCCACACTGGCTACAGGGAAGATTGTGAAGCCTGGAGGGTGGCTGGAACACCCACTTGTGTCTGTGTGGTGTGTGAAGCACTGTGAGATACAACCATGTGGGGCAGCTACTGGGTGGACTGGGTGATGTAAGTCCAGCTGGTGGAGAGATCCACAAATGGACCTTCACCCAGAGAGGTGGATGGGATGAGGCCACTGGTACCATCTGTGTTAACATGAGTGGTTCTGTCCATGTCAGCCTGTATGTGTGTGTTGTGTAGTTGTGTATATGTATGTATGTATATGTATGGCTGTGGGGCGTGCTCAGCCCTTCTGCTGGTGGGATCTCAAGGCTTGGAGTTGGAGCAGCCTCGCCTCCACCAGGCTACTGGACTGGGAGACTTATAAGATTTTTAAATGTGAATTAAGAAAAAGCTTTTAAAGGGGCAATTGTTAATTGGCACAGTGAGTGTTCCTTTCTTCTGTGGGTGCATTTTGCTTTTAGCTGTTGGAATTTGCTTGGCATCAAAGCATTGAGCTAATGCAGGTTCTTCAACAGAGCGCTGATGGCTCAGACTTCAGTTTTCTGGTACATTTATTCAAGAATAAAGAAAATTCAATCATTTGCTGAAGATGCATTAGAAGTTAGGTCAAGTCTACTGAATTTGTGCTGCTCTTATGGAATTGTCTATGATGTATTAGTTGGCTCAGATACAAAATATATTTAAAATGCAGGGACAGAGTTTTTCTTTGGCTTTGTTTTTTTTACTCTAGAGCTGCACACTTAAATATACAAACTAACATCTTCCCTAACCTCTCTCTGCATGTTCCCAGCTAACTTGCCTTAGGGGAATGATGAGGCTTGCTGTGATTGTGTCAAAGTTATGATAAGTAAGTTACAAGCTATGTTACCTTTTTCTTTTTGGTGTTTTTTTTTTCCCCCCCAAATACAGAACCTACACCGAGTGATAATTACCACACTAACTCTACGTTTTTTCTGCCTTAAAGGTGGCTAAATAACATGTTGTACTTTCTTGTGAATAATAAGAACATACTGTACAATATTATTCCTTCACCTAAAGATCTGTCTCACTGGAATCACTAGTGAAAGTTGTATTTATAGTGAAGATCTGGCTTGGTAGGACATCAGCCACCAGTCCCAATAGTTCTCTGTTGGGAAAACTCCTCCAAAAATGTAAATGCGAAAGAAGATGCATTTCAGATAAAGTTAGAAAATGAAGGAGGGAGAAACAAGGCAGCTGGGACTCGGTGGCATTTTCTGATTTGTGTAGGTCCTGTTCCCCTCTTGTTACCAGCATGTGTGCAAACAGTGGCCATGCATTTTGTCCTGATTAGCCTGACGGTTTGAAAGATTAGCTGGGTTTGACGTGTAACGGGGAATGCAATTAGGAAAATAGGACCATATGTTATAAGGACCTTAGCTGGATAATGAGAACGGAGAGAGATGAAAAGTGTGTTCCAAAGTCTCAGTGAAGTGATTCGTTTAACAAACAGAGGCTGTCAAATCTCGACTGACTAGACAGAAGGGCTGTTGCATGTAGTTATTACTGCAGAGGATTTAGAGAACATGATGAGCAAATGGCAGATAATTTCACAAAGCAAAGACAAATAAGTTCACAAAGACAAAGCCATCAAGAGTGTGCTCGAACTGAAAACAGCATTGTCATGGGTGCTGGTTCTCTTTAGCTACAATACTTAGAGTTACAAATAACACATTTAAGCAGAGAGAAAACCTGCAAGAAGATGGTAATTTGCAAGTTGTTTGGAAAATAAAGATCAAACCAGTCTGCACACCAATTTTGCTAAGGTGGGTTAAGTTTGTCTTATTGAAGATGTGTGATCCTGCTTATCAGACACACCAAGAAGGCTTCTTCCCTTTCCTTTTTTTTTTTGACATTTCTTGAGAAGTGCCAAAGCTGCCTGGAAACCCAAGAGCTACCTGGTCAGGTACAGCTAGAAAAACTTGTCCTCAGAATCAGGCTCACCTCAAACACTTTTACCCTTGTCTTTACTTATAAAATCCCTGTCTGTATCGCCTTATCTTATAGTACCATGCCTCTTCTTTCCCCCAAATCAGGGAGAGTTGCTCTACGTGTGTGCCTGCATGAGCTGCACGTTCAATAAACCTCTGGTCATACTTCTTGCTCCTCAGCCACTTTTGGTTGAGCTCCACAACTTTTCCTGATTTACATCACCCATAACTAGGCACTTTCCCCCATCCTGTATTTGAGCAGCTGATCCTTCCTGTTTAACCAGGAAATTTGTTCCCGCTGAATAGTACCTTTATTTTCCTTTTCAGATCATCTCCACAATTCAAGAGCATTTTGATTTTTTTTGAAACTTATTTTCATATTCCAGGGTGCTTGCAGTTCCCTTCTGCTTCGTGCTAGGTATAAAATTTATAATTCTGCGCTCTGACCTTCACTGGTCACTACTAAAAGATGGATTTGCAGGAATCTGAGGGTGCAGCAGCTCTCTCAGGAGCTGCTTGACCAGTCCTAACCTTCCAACACTCTGGCCCCTCCTGCCTTCCTTCCCAGTGTGGGTTTGCTGATGGCTTTTCCCCATCCACCCTAGCGAGCTCATCGGTCATGTTAGTGTAAGAGAATTGCCTGGAGTAACACAAGTCTCTTTTATTGTGACACAGGAAAATAGTTGGCACAACTCACAATGAAGAAACTTGTCACAACAGTGTCACAGCTCTTGATAAATTTGTGTTGGTTGTTGCCCATTTCCCTAATACCTCGCAATGAGTTAATTTAACTATTTGTTCCAATACTTTTCTGCTCAGAGAGGTTAAATTGACTGGTTTGTAAACCTCTGGATCTTCTTTTGTATTTTGTTTTGTTTAGTTTTTTCTCCCCAAGCATTTGTGGGCTTGAGTGTTTTAAAGCTCTTTGACATTTCCCAGTGTTCCCTTTCCTCACCCATTTGCAATGTATTTTAGCTGACAGGCTTGAAGCCAGACAGACCCACCCACCACAAAAGATTATGCTGTAAAACCTTTTCTAAACATGCACAGTGTATTTACAAATGTTTCTCAAAATCCAAGTGCTTCATTTTTCAAAACATCAACAAAACCCCCTCTGGGAGCAGAGAAATGCAAACACTTGAGAGAACAGATGAAACCCACAAAAAAACTGGTGTTTTTCAGTGTTAACCTGGTTATCTTATCAAAAGTTATAAAACATTTTAAAGAGACCTTTCCCCTACTCTGAGTGATTGTATTTTGTCCTCCTGTGATGCTTTCATTCCTCTTACACACAGAGAAGGCAGGATTTTTTCTAATTGTTGCCTAATTAAAGACAAACCAAAATAAAAAGATTTCTAATAAAATAATGACTGCTACTCGGGGCCATCAGCTCTCCCAGCTAGTCATTAATCCCAAGGAAATGAGCCAGGCTTGATTGTTATTACTCAAATATATTGCTAATGTAATTTAGAGCTTCCTAGAAACAGATTTCTTGAACGTGTTCTCATCGTTCTGGTCCACCTAAGAAACTGTGCATTAATTTATCCATATAGAAATTAAAAGATTATCGCAATAAAGAAATTTAGGGCGTTACTCAGAAAAATGAAATAGCTAGAATTTCAACTAGCAATGGAAACAGCAAATTTAATTTTACCATAGGGTTGGGGCCATAACAAAGAGGTTGCTCCAACCAGAATGGATGTCCAGAGGAGGGGGCAAGTCAAGAAAACACCATGCCAGCCTTGTTTTCTGCATGTACCTGAAAGCTTGTGAGCAGCTCCTCTCATTTTTTATAAATATTTTAAAATATTTATAATTCATTCATTAGATCTTAATTGCTGAATCATTTTAATTGAAATGTAAATACTTTTAAATCATTTTATTTAAATAGTTTAAATACTCAATGAGTAGTGAGACTAATATGCTGTACAAATGACAAAAAAGCTACAGCAAACCGTGGCATGGAAATGTTTTATTTCAGTCTTGTGAGTGATAAGGAGATATCTGAGTTCTTAGAGATTTATTTTGTCAAGCTGGGAGTAAGACTAAAGAGATCAAGATTTAACAGATGGGTTTTGAAATTGATAATGTATGAACTGTACCTCTGGTAGACTCTATGCCCTTCCTCTCATGATTGTCACCTCTTAAATATACATGACAGCAGTAACCCTGAATTTGGCCTGTGTTTTGCAGCTGGAAGTGCTGTGCTATGAACAAGCTTCACAGCTTGGTGGAAACCCTGACCTCGCTGTCATCCACAGTTATGTGCTCAGTGACTTCACCAGCTCTGACTCTTAGGCAGATTAAAAAAAAAACAAACAAAAAAAAAAACCGACTGAAAACCCCTCAAAACTCTGTTGTTGTTTTATTTTTTGGTCTCTGGGCAGTAGTTTCTGATGCATTACTGGGAGCAACTTGACCTAATGGAAGGTGTCCCTGCACATGGCAGCAGATTGGACTAGATGACCTGTACAAGGTCACTTCCAGCACAAACCATTCCCTGATCCCATGGTTTATGTATTTAAGGTGTAGGTATGATGCCGCAGTGCCCTTTTTGTACTGGCATCCCAGTACAATGCTGAGGTTTCAGTGGGACCCCCAGGTGACCACTTTGAGCCAACAATACAGCCTGACTGTCCCCCAGGGCTTCCCAGACCCCTGTACTGTCCTGTTTAAGCAGACTAAAGGTATGTCCCCCATCTCTTTGTCTTCTAAAGTTGCACTTTTCTATCAGCAGTATGTTTATACGGGCATAATTGCCTCCATAAACAACTGTGCTGTGTCGACAAGGTCCAAGGATTCCCACAAAAATTGGTTTTGCCGTATCCTTGCTGCATCTCATATGCTGTAGTTCTTTTATTGTTCTTCTTCTCTCCAAAATGATAGCTTTCGGGGTTTTATGATACATATTTGATGATGTTAGCTGATTAGTTTGAACTTCTGGGGCTGACGTTGCCATGGATGTGCAATGGAGCTGCTGCCTCCCCTGCCCTGTTCCTCCAGCAAACAGCAAGGAGATTTGACTACCAAGTTACCAAAGGATGAATGTAAAGTGTCAGCCAGAAAAAAACCTTAATATTAAGACAGGAAGACTGTGAATATAAGATCACATCATAGTTACCTCAGCTTGAATGGAACAGGCTTACTGGTGATTAGCAATCAGCAAGTAAGGAAAATACCTAGTTGTGTGCTAAAATCCAACTGCCTCCAAGTCGTCTTCTAAAGCAAAACACAAATTATCCTTGCTATGCTGTCTTAAATCAGTATTTCTTGTATAGTTGAGAGAAGTAACTTTAAAAAGTGTTGCTGTGTCTGTGTTCTCACTGCACAGTAAGACATGGTGAGAATTGCACTCCTAAATTCAGGTCAACCTGGGGTCCTGTCACACAATGTACCACGGAATAAATAACTGCAGGAGGTTTGTCAATACCCGTGTTGCACGCAGTGTCGTGCTTGCCACATTTGCAAATAGTCTGTTATTGTTTCCAGCTCTTCTTGGAAATGTGTTTGGTATCATCAGGAAAAGAAAAATTACAGACACTACTAATGGGGTAAAACAACCCAAGACAGGTACCTGTGAGGGCAACAAGAGTGACACAAATAAAACCACAGAATGTTCAGGAATACTGCCTAGGAACACAGGATGAGCAGCTGTGCTGCCTCTTTGTGAACCCCCCTACACCTCAATTCCCTTTCCACTCCTCTTTTCCGTGAGCACCACTGCAGACTTCTGACCCAAACCACACTGAAGTTAAAGGGAACTCTTCTGTGGCCTCCACTTTCTCCCTGACCCTTGCAGGAAAGTTTGGTGCTGAGGAAGGATGTGTTTTAGTTGGTGCATTAAAGCATCTGTCATCGTGTTTGGGTTATTTATTTTGTTGCTTTGAATATCAAGTAAGAAACTGGTAAGTCACGCTGTCTGCAGGGCCCCAGTGACAAGAAAACACCTTAGAGAAATTTTGTTTTGATGGACAGAGTAATTGCTGGATGCTTCAGGCTACTGATGTACCCAGCACCCAGATCACAAGTGAGACGAGGGATCTTTGCCCAGCACAGTCCCATTTGTAATCAGGCAGTGATGGGGGGTTGTTTTCTGCCTCCCTCCTATGTACAGAGTGATTTCTGCCTCGCTGATGACTGTAAACATCATTCCAAGCACTATTTTATGATCCCTGTAGGAATAACAATGTAAACAGCATAATTATGTTCACCTTTGAGGCATATCTAGAAACTTTGTTCTTCCAGAAGAGTGATAACAGAAATGAGTACTGTTGACAAGGTAAACAGAGAGCCACCACAACCTGCTTGTTAGAGACAGCTAATGCTTGAGGGAACCACGCAGTCAACACCATAAAAAAGAGTGTTATACAGTTATCTTGAGATTTATTCCAAAATGTATTACTACATGGGAAAAAATATTGAAAGCAATACATTTGGAGATCTTTCTTCTGCAGAAGTATGAACACACACTACTAGGAAACCATATTTCTCTAGATAATTATTAAGGGTACCATAGATCACATGCATATTTGTGTGTGGTTTAACCCACATTTTGACAGTGCTGGCAGGGTTCCTCCAGGGTCGATCTGCACTCCAAACACACACACTATCTCAAACTTCAGCATTTGTTTGCCTAAGCAGTGCATAGCAAAGCATCCTGCCTTGGGCTCTCAGGTTGTTAGCTCTTCCCAGTGAGGAATCCTCGGGAATATTCCCTGTCCCTCGCAGTGTAACACAATTAGACCCTGTTTCACCACTGCAGGTACTTCCAAGGGGGGGTGATATGGTTAGGGGTTACAGAGCATAATTTAAGCAGTTGCTTTAGATTTAGCTGCCACAAAGGAGTAAGATCTGGGAGGAGGGACGAAAAATGTCTACAATTCTGAGAAAATTCTCTACAGATTTCTCAGTTTCTGTACCAAGACTGACTATTTTTTGATTTCTGCCTGGAGAGACTGAAAGGCTCCTGAGCCCTTGCACACAGCTTTTATTCCACTGTTCACAGTTTCCCTCCTCCACAGCTCAGAGCTCCTCTGAACAGCAGAGACCATACTGCAAAAACCAGTTCCTTCCTCCAGTTTCAGCCTCCTGCAAGTTGATGGGGGTTTTTTAAGCTGTCCTTTTCTTCTCTGGCTTTTGGGAGAAGAGCTAACATCTGTCATCTTTTTTACACGTGAGCCTGTTCCTCTCTGCAAACACAAATCTTTTGAAAAATAAATGCTGGATGGGCTGGTTTCTGGATGTTTTGCAGCAAGGTATCGTCCTGGTTCGAACAGAAATCCTGATATCCTCACGACCCTCTATTTTTATATTAATTTGGGTTAGTTGCATGGGTGACATGTTCCTGAGAACGAATGCTGGATGCCAAACACAGAGAGCCGTTCGTGGCACACCAGTTTCCTAGCACTGAAGGCAGTTTCATAACTTAAGACAAATTCTACAAATAGATCCACCTGCTTATCTGCAGATGGAGAATATAAAGTGTGTTATTACTGTGAAACTTCTGAATGCAATTTATGTATTTGGCTTACTCATAAATTATATTCACAGGTTTCGAATAAGCACCTCCAGCTTTCCACTGCACAGAGAATTCTTCTCAGCTTTTAAATACTGCTTTTCAGCAGATTAGTCCTGCCTGTAAGACATCATAAGGTAATAAAGGTACATTTTCCACCTAACTGCATTTGGGGATGAAAAATACCTAACAATAACAACAATTCTTGGCATTATTACAGCAACCTTCATCCAAAGATCTCCAAATGCTTTCCAATAAGTAATTAATTAGGCCTCACAGCACCCTGGAGAGTTAATTACAAATTATCAAGCATAATCTCAAACTGCTTCCATTGAAGCTATTCTTGTACTCTATCCAGAGGAAAACAAAATATGCTGGCTATAATGCTATGACCTTTCTCTCCTCTGCTTCATTTTGAACATGTAATTAGATGAGAATTTGAATGTACCCAGTTTTAGGGAAAGCTAATATAATCACTGCTGACCAAAAAACTCATTACAATTTCCAGTTTCTTCAGTGAGATGATACTTTTTAATCTTGCTCTGTTTAATAAAACAGCAGCAGCAGCAACAACACAAGAAAACCTGCTAAGTATTCCAGTGGAATTCCAGAGAGATTCTAAATTTTGGTTGTCCATCTGTTCTTCTTTCACAGGGGTGATGCTTTTGAGGATGTTTGATCCAGACTTTAGTTCTGACACTGCAAGAAGAGGAGGACAAGTCTGTGCTGCCTCCAGACTGAGTGTTCCTCCTGGGATGCAGCAAGATCTGCTAATCCAAATAGTATATTTTGGGTTTGGGAAGGTATTTGTCAGAGCATGTTGTGTCCCAGGGAATATCAGATGAGAACAACACTATTTCATCTCACGTTTTCAGTGCAGCCCAGAGCATATGAATTCAAACACACATAGAGAGAGAGTGCTCTAAACTGGCTTTCTGAAGGAATTAAATCCCAGCTTTTAGTAAAATAAAAATAAAAATAGGAGGAGGCAAAGTAAGGAAAAGATTGAAATCTAAAACAACCTAACTAGAAACATCCTGGATTTCCACAAAGCAGAAGACAAGATATACCTTCTGCCCAGTAGAGACCCGAAGCTGTGATTTTACCTTCATCTCATATAATCACAGAAGTAATTAAACCCTCTGTTATTTCTGCCACGTTATGTCATTTGTTGCACCACAATTATGGCCTTGGTTTTGGTATAAGGTAAAACCAGCTTACTTGGATAACGATCTGAGGGCAGAGATTTCTCTTTTCATATACTCATTTTTGAAAAGAAGTGAAAAAAGAGAATAATGATGCTCTTGTTTGCAAGGATAAACCTTGTGGACAGTTTGCCATCTGAAAAAGTTCCAATATTTTAGCAGTGAAAGTGTGATACCTATTCATGTTCATGGGAAATATGTGCAAGAGTCACACAGAGGTTTCAAAAGCGACTGTGATTTACATGTGAAATTTACAGTGAAGACCATTTTTTGTCCCTCTGGCATAGAAGTCTAAAAGCAGTGATGGGAGAAAACCTTGTGCTGTGGTAGCTCATTGAAAGTTTCTCTTCCCTGCTTGCTGTTGTGGTGGAATACACACATGTAAGCAGAGGACGTGTATGTTCCAGAGCAGGAGAAAGTGCATGAGCCACGTTGCCTTTTCTTTTTCTTCAATTCTAGAGGGAAGTCATTAATAAAAAAATAAAAGATTTATGGAATTTCATAAGAGCCACCAGTGGGAATTATCCTCCTAGGCAAATAAAAATAACCTTTGGGAAAATAATTGAGGACTCTGAGTTGTAGATATGTGTTTGTGGTTGCTTTTGTGCCAGTGCTTTATCCCATCAGAGAGGAGAGCTAATTTTCTGAAAGCATTAGTTTATTAAGCATCCATTGGCCCCATTGTATTCCTTTTCCATATCTGCACATACAATCCCAGCAAAGTCAACAGCTTCATCTGGATGTGAAAGATAATTTGATCCCAGAAGTGATTCCAGAGCATAATAGAACTGAATGTTATTTGTCTCTATACTTTTGAAAGTGTAACAAAAGTAACGAGGAAAGATGTGGAGTCTGAATTCAGTTTGATTAAAGCTCTAAGCATTGATTGGGTCCAGAAGATAATTTAGAGGCATGCACAGAGAAGTATAGGGCTGCTTAAGGCATAATGAGAAGGAGAAGAAAGCCCAGGAAAAAGCTGCACTGATATAATTATATAAGGGAATAGGGTTGATGGTATGTGTTATAAAATACCCATATGCAAATAGGCACAGTGACTGCTCAAGCATTCTGTTTCTCAAACAAAGGAAGATGCTTGGTAAGAAACAAGGACTTGTAATTGCACTGTGGGACAGAATTGAATTGAAGACTCTTCTTACAACCCCCAGAAACCACGGCTGTTAAACAACCCCTCCTAGCAGAGACTCATCCATCTCCTGGAAAGGAATGCTTGATTGGCAGCCCTTCCTATTGAAATATTGAGTGAGGAAAATCTATCTGCTCAGCTGTGGGTACAACTCAGCCGAAGCTGCCCAGGGAGAACAAGGGTGATTTTATCTGCTGCTCTGGGACACAGCAGCTCGAGGTTTGTTTTCAATGGATCCAGCCAATTAGGACATCCTGGACAAAGCTTTCTCTGGTTTATGTTTACCATGACTTTGCATAGGAGGAGTACTCTTCTGTGTCAGAGATGGGTTAATGCTCGATATTTAGGGGAGGCTTAGGTGATGAATTCTCCTTTAATGTTAGTCTTGACAAGAAGACTGAAGTGAGTCGATACAGTGTTAATCTTTTACCAGCAAATTTCTTCATTTCTTCATAGAATTTAAGCCACTTTTCATTTTCTGCAATTTATCAGATAAAAAGGGGCAATTATGACTAATAATACAATACAGATTCAATGCAAAACAAAGTATCTACTACTATGGGAACTCAAAAAGGGAGCCAAAATCTTACATGTGCACTTTCTTGCAAGCTAATGAACCTAAAAAATTACACATCCCGTCAAGATGAAATAAAAATAATGTCCACCAACTAACACTTCTACTTTGTTTTAAGAATATACATCATCTGCATAATTTATGTGAAGCTATTTAGGCTCTGCCCATCATTAAAAGGCTGAACTGTGGCTGTATCTCAAGCATGCAAGTTCAAATGGGGCTCACCTCTTTTTTAGCTGCTAAAAAAGAGGGTCATGGTAATTTTTGATTTTTAAAATAATTTAAGAATGAAAATACAGCTTCATGAAAAACATGTTTATGCAGCCAAATCCATCTAAATGTAGGCTTCTTCTGCACTTTTTTTTTGTTTGTTTTTTTCCTTTCTCTGCACTCTTGTTTTTTTGTGTGTTCTGTGACTGTTAGGATGCCCATGGAAAGAAGATGGTCTAGTGACATTTTCCAGTCTGAGACTCTTCCTGGGAAAGGTGGTAATACCATTCAGGCAAGTTTTGTTGGGTGCAAACTCATTGGCATCAGTGTAAAGCATAAATAGTCCAGTCAAGGTGTGTTTCGTGTTCATGTCAGCACTATATTTTCTCCCTGGGTCCTCATGTGAATCCCAAACCACATTAAAGCAGCTTTGAGAGAAATTCTGTTTAAAAATGATAGTGTGAGCTTATTAAAAAGTTCGCCCAGAGAACACAGACTATCGATTGTCTTTAAATGAAAAAAAGTTAACTGATAGTAGCTGTAACAGGAAAAGCTGCTTCATGTATGGGACAGCCATGGCAGAGCCTTTCCTTGGGCATGACCCTGTCCAGGCAGAGGCAGAAGAGTCCAACTCAGGGCAGAATTTATCTGCACTTGACTTGAGGGACAGCAGAAGGCATTTCTTTCTTTTACTTCTGTTTTCTATGGGAATGGGAACGATGGGTTGCTCTGAGCATACAGTGTTTGACAGTGCTAACTGAAACCTGGTTAATGTGTAATAGTGCTCTTTTTTCACAACAAGTCTTTCTTGAAATATTTCACATGGTCAAAGACACAGGGAGAAAGGAAGATGGCCTTGCTGTTAATGTAATTATATGAGAAGAAAGGTAATCAGCTGTTTCCATGCACTCTGATAACGAACTACAAGCTGTGAGAAATCTGCTTGCATAATAATAAGAAAGATGCACAATAAGCACTGCGTGTGATTAATTATCTGAGTACATTTGTATCTAATTTAGCATCAAAGAATGACACGTTCAGAATATTTCGTCTGTCTGGAGCCTGGCACAGAAGTATGAATGAAAGAAACTCAAGTGCATTCTGGCAAATGCTGCACTTAACGTGTTTGGTTTAGAATAGAAAGCCTTGGAGGCAATTAGTAAGTGAAGTTCTGATAGCAGTGTGTGCATGACTGCCATTATTGTTAATGGAGAACATGTGCTTAACACCCTGAGCTCTCTACCAAAACTTTATTGAAATAGTTGCAAAAAGATGTCCAAAATGCTGCAGAGCCTGAAGTAGAACAGACTGCTAATGTCAACTAACGTGTGCAATAAAATCCATGGCAAGGGAGCACGCTGATCGGGGGATGCTTTTCAGAATCTCATCTTTAGAGAATAATTACTAATTTTGAAAACTCAGTCAGGAGACACTGCAATAGACAGAGCACAACCTGCTCTGTGATGTAACTAAATAAATCTAAAGTACCTTCATACAATTCAGACTTCTACAACCATAAAACTGATGAGAGAATAGGCTTCAGTCACTTCTCAGAACAGCAGCATATTCATGCATTCTTGTCTCTCTCATTTGCATGCAATCAAAGTCTAAAATTCATCATCCTTTGATTTCTGCTTTGTGCTACGGACAAATCTTTTTCAAATCTAAGCATACTGTTGAGGAAGGGCAAAACTAAGAAATGGCAGAGCTCAGAGTGAAAATTGTGAAATTTGAGGGAAAGGTCAAGAAGGTTTTGCAATAATAAATAACTGTAGGATGAGACATATTACAAACCTCTGTTAATTTGCCTGCCTTTGAAAAGGTGGGTTTTTTTTAAGGTTTCTGATGTTACATCATGCTGAAAAAATAAATTATGATTGTCACTGCTTAGACAGTGGCAATTACTCTGTGATTTATTCTGCTACCTTAGCAGACCCCAGACTGCTTCCCTGTCCTGCTCGGGGCTCAGTCCTTCAGCCAAGTCCTTGTGGTCCAAAGCTCAGTTGATGGGCAGCTCCCTGAAACTCGACATGGTAACCATGGTGAACAGGCACCTGAGGCAAGTTACTACCATTATTCTGTATCCTTGAAAACAAAACCCTAGAGAAACTATTTATTAGGTTTTACTGAAAATAGCAAGGCACAGAAAGAAGTTAGGATAAGGGAAGAATTATAACCAGAATGGCTTTCATAATGGAGCATTCAATACTTGGAAGCATGGGTGAAAAAAACCCACAACACCTTGTTGTTCTTCCTATTTATTTGCCCAGAACCTACTATTTCAGAGTTATTCCTTGTGATCAATACCAGCTTCAAGACCCACAGAGTAAATCCAGATGACTGGTGCTCAAAGTCTTGTTAAGTGTTTGGGAGGTGTTTTTCCTGGCTGTTGCTCAGTGTGCCAGCCAGGCTGTGCAGAAGCTGCAGTGGGAAGAGGAATGACAGACACAGGGAATGGCTGGGGCTCTGCACACTGCTCAATGGGAGAAGGACAGACAGAAAGCACAGAGAGGGGGAATTGTTTGTGCCTGCCTGTAATGGATATGTGGCACAACGAGGTAATTAAATGAAGAATAAAGATATAGAATGCATTTCCACAGAATAAACAAGCAAGACATTTGCATAAAGTTCACATCCCTCTGGACATCTCCTTGCTACTTCTGTGCAAAAATCTGCACTAAACAACGGATAGTAGAAAGTGGTTTGTGAGTGCTCTCAAGTCTCACCTCTCTGTTTTTGAAATCAGATGCTCTCATGGAGCAGCCTGCATGTCCACCATACCTGAGACTTTCTAGAAGTGGCCTGAAGTGCATAACATGACTGAATAAAAGTATTTCCAGGTTATAAAGCTGATGTTTGCTCTAAACGCTGAAACACAGTTAGTTAAGGAAACAGCAATCTCTTCTGTGCAAGAGGAAAGAAGAAGTGATTTGGAGCAAAGACAAAGCTCTACAAGATGTTTAACAATTGTTCATTGTCACTGCAGGTGACTGCATATAGAAATGTAAATACTGCCAGAAAACACTCAGCTGAAGTACCTCCATACACACACAATGCACACAGACTAGGCTCACAAAGAAAAATATCTATTTGAAAGAACAAAGACACTTTATAACTCATCTGAGTTCAGCATATTAGCATTCCAAAAAAAGGTGTTTCTTTAAGTAGGAAGGATGAGTATTTTAATAATGATGATTTACCCACCACTTATTCAACACTTCTGTGCATGTACCTTATTATTCATGGTTTATTAAACTGGTTAAAGTGGTCAACAGGCACTGCAAATGCATTTACTTTAATGTTGCATGTTACATTAGAAATGGCTGGATAAACATATCTAAGACATTTAGCAGTGTGAAGTGCAACCCTAAAATTCAAGTAAATGGGTTTTTAATAGTGGTTGATGTGTTATGCCTATGCTGTGCCATAAATGTTTTGCATACTATTTTTGAGGTATTTACACATTGCTACATTCCATCTATACTATTCCTGTGTTTATTAAATTATATAAACAAACATTAAAATAAAAGTAACAGTCAAGTGAAAAGTTCCCTCTCGGATCTGCACAGTTTTCATATTCCAATGTTGTTAAGTTTTCAGGGCTCTTACTGAAAGAGGTAAGATCAAAACCAGAGTTCAAATGAGTAGCTGAGTTGTTGGCATGTTTGTCTGAGTTCTGTTGATATGGAAATCCAGAATGGCATATATTCAAGTTTCCATACATTTTCCCTGAAATCAGATTAGATATAACTTAAATATATTAAAGGCCAGTTCTTGAAGTCTGAAAACCAGCTCATGCTGGGGTATTTCATTAGATCTAGACCTGGTTATAGGCAATATGGGAACCATATCTGTAATGAGAATTGTATTTTTAAGCTAAGGTTTTCCAACAGTTCCCCTAATCAATCTCTAGTGTTCAGTTGCTTATAACTCTCCACACTCATATTTGCTTTTGGGTACATAATTTAAGCCACGGTATTTTGGATTACAACAGACCCTCTTGTACCAGCGATGGTTTTTGCTGACTTTGTAATAAAAATTTCCCCAAAGAGGAAATCTTTGCAAACCTCAGTGTGTGTCCCCAGTTCGACAGAGTTGCAGAGCTTTGCATTTAGTGTGCCCAGTCCTTACTCCCACTGCTCCTACTGAGGGGTGACTCAGCCTGCTCATGTTTTCTAGCAGAAGGTGTCCCTGCCCTTGGCAGGAATGTTGGGGCAAGATGATCTTAGGTCCCTTTAAATCATCTGATTTTGTGTTGGGTCTCGAGCTGTTGGAGCAGTCATATCTCCTGGCATTGTGGGGTTTCTGGCACAGCAAGGCTCAAGATGACAACAAAATGCTGTGTCGTCCTTGCTTTTGTCTGTGCTGGTGCCAGAGGCAGGTAGGGGACAAGAAAACCTATCAGACTCAAATAATGAATGGTAAGAACTGAGAAGGGTGAAAAGGATGGAAGTGAGGGAGGGGGACTAAATGAGAGAACAGGAAATGGATGGGATATGAGCTGAAAGTAAAAGTAAGAAAGCTGATGAGAATATTGGGAGTCACAAGATTAAGGGGCAGGAGCGATGATGATGTTGATGATGCTGATGATGCTAAAGAGGGGACTGGAATCAGTGCAAGGGTGCTAGTCAGAGAAGCAGTCGGACAGGAGAGAAGAAAAACAGCAGCAAGCAGAAGGAGTGAGGAGAAAGGGAACAGAAAATGAGAAGTGAGTTAGATCCTCATAAACCAGCTGACCACCAACACACCTGGCTCAGCCGTGCCTGTTGAACGGATCATTTACTACCCACTGCACTGCTGGTGAGGCCCCTTCTGGTGAAATGTGCTCCTGTGCCTATATATTGTGTACAGCTATGCAGTGGGTTGTAAAGCAAGAGCACAAAGAGGACACTGCAGTTCATAACTCCTTTAGTGTTTGGCAGCCCCTCTAAACACGCTCTTGAGACACAAAGGCACACGTCTGGAGAAGGGCGGTCACAAGCTGTCCCCCTCAGATGTGTCCCAGTGGCTGTATGCCTATGCTTTTATGTGTCTGCAATGAAGAAGATGAAGCTGAGTAATTCAGCTCTGCAATGGATGTGTTGGGAAAAGATTTCTCTGTGCTATGCAGTGGAGCCTGTAGTGAGCCTTGACTCAGGCAGCAGGCTGGGATGAAGGAAAGAACTCACCAGGTATCACCAGTGGGGTAGCAGGACCTGTCTCCCTTCTGGTTGCCAGCGGGGAGAAGAGGAGTGTTGGTTAACTGGTAGTGTTTGGAATCTCCCCCCCTTTCTAATTCCCATCTGGGCAGTGACTGGGAAATGCTGAAATCACAGAAATCTGCACAGAAAATATTGTGCTGTGATGGGGAGGTTTGATGCCTGGAGTTGGGAGTGTCTGAGTTTCTGTTGCATAAATGAGAAAACGGGTCTCCTTATCTGGACAGAAGGCAGTAATTTTCCTGATTTTATATACTGTAAAAGCTCTTCTGGCATTAACTACAGCCTGACTTGCCTTAAATGAAATTTCCTTCTCAACACCTTGTAATATTTCCAACCTGGGAGGAAACTTATTGAAAAATTAATAATAGAGCATTTCAACACCGTTCACATCTCTGTTTAGCTCCAAATTATATGATTCTTGAATTAGCTACTGTCTGTTTTCAGTAGTTTTCCATTACAAGGGGTCAGGTACCAGAGGAAATAGTTTTCTAAACCAGAAAGGAATATTAAATGACACAGCTGATAAGTATGAACAGTGGTGCAGAAGATTTATTGAGTAATGTGTTAGGTTGATAAATGATAACATTTATTTGCAATTTGAGGATGTGACCCAAATGACACTCATTAGCTCAGCTTGTATAGAACCGATTAGTTTTGTAAATGTATTATTTGTCTGGTGCTATTGGAAGGAGAGTCTATTTTAATTGATTGGAAATCTGTTTTATTTCAGTGAATATTATGTATTCTGGTTTTAATTGTATTCTGTTTTTTTTTTTTTCATCCTGAATGTCAGGGATATTACAATCTATTACTTGAGCAGTGGAGTGCTTGGCATCTTGCTTGAAGGCTGCAGTGAGTGCATTAATCCAGACATGGAGGGGCTGTAATAGAGCAAGATTTCTATTCCCCACTGGGCTTCTTAGGAGTGCACTGGGAGTGAAATGAGGAGGCAGCTGGCTCATGGACAACTTGCCCTCCTTCTGCTGGTGGAGCTTGAACAACATATGTTCAGCTTCCCGAAAAGGTTCACGGATTTAAGAGCATAATTCCATTTACATGGAGCTTTTTGCTCATGCCCATCGCCAGTGCCAGGTGAGGACACTGAGGAAGTGTCTCATGCTCTCTCCTGGACCCTCAGATGAAAAGTGTAGGGGTTTGGAGAACTTGAGAATGAACTTTTATGTTCTGGGATTTGCTGCAAAGATCCAGTGACTTTTAAACAGCTACAATTTTCCCTAGGTCTTTCTGTTCCGGAAAATGGAATAGAAAAGGGTAGTTTTGCTTCAGGAGAGTTCAAAAAGCCTAAAGAAAGTCATAGGATTTCTGGGAGTTCTGTCTGTGCAATAATCTGAATTAGGCAAGAGCCTTGAAAGGTACTTTTAGGAGAAACACTGTGCCTGTTGAAATCAGGAAAAAGTTTGTTTACACAGAGATATTGATGTGAAACTCTTCAGAGAGGAAGGCTTGCATGTTATTGAAGTATTTCACTGCAACCTTTCCTAAACCCATTTATGTGCTTTCTGAAGGCTGGAAATGAGGGGTTTTTTGATACTTTGCTATCCTTTACTGCAGTGTAAACAAAAGAAAATCAAAACTGAAATGAAACCTGAGAAAAATAAAAATTTTGATGTACCTGTGAGAACTCCATCAGGCTCAAATCTCTCTTGTAACAGGGGGTGAGATCTCAGCCCTCAGCCACACCTGGAGGCCACAATTGTGCCAGACAGAAAAAGTTCTGGTGAGACCAGAAAACTATTTCCTGCCTGGTTGTCACAAAGGTTGGGGTGATCATGGATAGCTGTTTCATTTAATTATAGCCAATTTCTGCTTCATGCAAATAAGCTGCAATTTATTGGAGAGAAGAGACAAAAATGAATAAGGCCCATTTGTTTCCATAGGTGCTTTGTTTATTATATCATTAAAGAAGAGGGTAATATTTCTATACCTTAAAAAAACCCCAAAAAAACAAAACCAACCAACCAACCAACCACACACACACACATAGACACAGACACAGACACACACACACAGAACAACTGGCTTTTTATTTTCTTGGTGTCCAGTTTTTCTAGGATAGCACACTTTAAAGGCAGGAAAGTCTGCAAACACACATGGCACAAGAAATGAGTAACTGGATTCGATGGCTCCTGAGAAGTTCTTCTGAAAGGTGGAACTACGGTGTTGGCTGTCCCTTGTTCTAGGAGAACAAGCACTTCCTTCCTAAAAAAGAAGCATTTCCCTCATAAGAAGAAATATTGAGATTTTTATAATTCTCCTGGGCAGAGCTGATAACTTTTGTTTGGAAGCACAGGATTCCCCCATGCCCTTGTGCTGCCACTCCTCCATCTCCCGAGGGCATCCCTCACCACGGGGCCATTGACCATTGTGCAGACAAGACAATTTTAGATTCTATTGTTTGTACCTTACTGTGTATCCTGGGAAAAGGGGCCTTTCCTCGTGCATCCCTGTTCCCTGGCCTGGGTATCACTCTGCAGGTTCCTTCAGGGAAGGCATTTTTCATCCTGGGCAGAACCTCCAGCAAAAAAAGTATTTCCTGACAAAAGGGCTTGCTTGGCCAGTGTTTTCTAAAAAAAAAAAAAGGCTCAGCTGTGATAAATTATTCTCTGCTGATGGCAATTCATTTTGTCAAGAAAGCAAAATTCCCAGATGTGTTTGGCACTGCCACAGCCCCTTGTTTGTTTGTGCAGGGTCGGGGCAGGACAGCAGAGCTCCTGCTGTGTGACCCAGGGAGCCTGGGATGCACAGGGCACCTCCAGCCCTCTGATGGGTGACAAAGACAGAAATAGCTTCATAAAGCTGCACTGCAACTTTCTTTGGTTCCCTTTGTTTGCTTCAATATGGATTTCAGAGCCACCTTAGGGTGTGATACTAACATTTTCCTGTCTCTTCCTATTCTCACATTAATCTTAGTGCCATTTTAGAAACCTTTGCCTGGGTGTGACTTTTATTTCCTTCAAACCCCACCTATTTGCTCATGCAGTTGTGAGCTCCTCAAACCATGTTGCTCACGGATGGGCCAGTGCTATTGCACGTGCTGCAGAAGGCAGCTGAGTGGAGCCCTGCAGGTTTTCCATCCTGGCACTGGGGTTTGTGCCAAAGGGTTGTGCCAAAGCTGTGCTCAAGTAAAGCATGAGAAGACAAAACACACACAGTCTCGGGAAATCTGGCCAGTGCTGCCATCTCCAGGGTGGGCTGCCTGTACTGCATATCTTGTTTTTGCTCCTGAAGCAAAGAAAAGCTTTAAGTCCATCTCACCCCCAGCTGTTTTCTTGCATGTGGGAGATCTGTATGAAAAGCACAGCACAAGATGATACTTAAATGATGTTTTATTAATCAGGATAGAAATGTGTTTTATCTGGATTTAAATTTCCTGGAACAAATATTTGTTTGTCTGCTACTTTAAGCAAACACATCATGCAGACAGATCTTTGGAGCAGAAAATGCTTTGAATGAGAACATAAACCTGCTCACAAGTACAGAGCTGCTACTTGTGTCTCCATAATGACATTATCCCTTTTGTTGTTCACACATTATCATTTGCAGTGCAAAATAAATATGCATGGTAGAACTGTTAATGGATATCACTTGGATGCAGTTTCAGGAATAGATCTTGGGCATTCTTCTGAGGATGTGAGAAAGTATAGCTCTGTTCTCATAGGATTAGCCAGACATGAGCAAATCAAGCCAATGATTGCATTTTTATTTCCTGATAACTATAATTTTTGGCTAGTTCCAGTCTACACAATATTTAAAGAAAAAGAAAAATTGCTTGTGGTGTTTTATATGCTACGTGCTCCTTTCCTGCTGAGAAAATGTTCCCAGCTTTATAGAAACACCCAAGTAGGATGTACAGCAGCCAAGCAAAGCAGCTGCAGCTCATACATGGAATTACAGCTGGAAACAAACACTCTGAAGTGATACATGGGGCATGTCTATGTGTCAGCCTTGCAGCAAATGTGGCAATGCAGGCATTAACCCACTGTCTTCCTTGCACTTGTGTGACCTTGTCCTTGGTGTGGCTGCTCCCTGTCCTCTCCACTGAGCATCAGCTCCAGCACTCTGTGCCTGGCAATTCCTATCACATCCACCTCCAAAATCAACATCAAAACGCTCTTATTTATATGAATATGGTAAATAACACCCCCCACCCCAAATACTTTTTTACTTCCTTGCAAGTAGAACAATTTATTGTCTTTCTTTGGTACAAAACATGCCAGCCTCACAGGACTGTGGACAGTACCGACAAATAAATGCAGCATTTCCCCTGCATTCTCTGCTCGTGTTTGCCACATAACTCAGGGACACAGGCATTAATATTGCTAAACACTGAGAGGAAGGACATAGCCATTTCATTGCTAGCCCACAGACAGAACTAGAAGAACTGGCTACAATTATTTAATGCTGCAGCACAATCCAGGAGTTCAGTGTTTCACAGTTTCTTCTCACTAATCAACCTATAACAAAAAATTGCCACCATAAGAGAGCATGCACGTTCCAGAGCAGACCTTGAGTTGTTTTGCTGAGGATTTACTCAACTCTGTGTGACCTGTGTGGTTTATAATACAGGAGCAAGAAAGTTTTGAGCCTTTATCCTTCTTTCTAAGCCATGGGCTGGATGCTCACAAGGATAAACATCAGTACCACCAGATGGAATGGCCAACATGTAGGGATTAGCAGTCAACTTTTATTTTTATTTTTTGAGTTTTGTTATGTTTTGGTTTGGTTTGGGGTTTCTTTTGACTGCTGCTCCCATGTGGCAGCTTCTGTAACACTCAGCAGTGTCATGGAGGCAGATCTTTCTACTCAAGAAAGAAAAAAAGAGTAAGAACTATACCAAAGCTGGACCCACCAAATTTTAAAAACATGTGTTAACTTAAAAGATTGAAAAGCCACCTACAGCTTTGACACTTCAGTCAGCTTTTAGAGAAGCATGGTAAAGGTAAGGAGTTAGATTTATGCTACAGATGAGAAAAGGACTCAAGAAGTGTAGCATATATAGCCTGAAAGGGAAAGCAGACTAGATAATGATCTCATTACAGTGTCTAAATATATAAAAAGATTATAGAAGAATCTGGTCGTGACCTACCTGGCTGGACTCTGTGGAAATTAAGGGAAGATATATTGACCATGACGGACACTGAGATCTGCACAGAAATGAAATGGGTAAAGTTTTAATAATAAAGCCTTTTGAGCTGGTCTGGAGCACAAAGTTTTGAAATAGAAAATGCATCTGAGAGACTTTTGCAGGTAACTCAAGCTGAGGTGTGAAGAATAGAGCTATACATGTGAACATTGGATTCTTATTACTGTTTCTTTAGGTTTAATAATATTCTAAGCATTGCAAAAATTATCAAGATAGCCAAGAGGAACTTCTGTAGAAGCTGCATTTGGGATTGACATACTGGAGGATAATGGTTTAAAATATACAATCCATAGAATAGGGGAGAAGAACAATATGTTGGGGAAAAACTTGTCAAACAATCAACTTGACTCAGGGCTGTGTTTATGTGGCTCATGGCCAACCCTAGTAAAGAGTCCCTGCTCCTTGTATAGTATTTGTACATACAGTCTTAAAAATTTCTCCAAACTCACAGCTGGCATAAAATGTGGAAAAGGCTACCCACAGGTGTTTTAGTAAATGAACTTCCATTAAAAACAAAACAAAACTGCGAGTTTTTAATTAGTGAAAAAAAATGCCATAAATATGATGCTGATATTGGTGAGAAATTGAATAACCAGAACAGACAGCCACAAAAATTGGAAATTAGGAAATGAAGACCATTGAGAGAATTCATTCAGCCAGGGTGTTTTATTCAGGATAGAAAATACAAAGAGTAAGTTATCAAGAAAGGTCATAAAAGGCAATGACATAAATGAATTTAAGAGACAGCTAGACATTTTTATGGAGAGAAGGGATTGAAGAATTCAGGGCCGGTGACAAATCGGGGAGATGGGGTTGAGATAAAATTAACGAGGACAGGCTTGCTTGTGGCCAGAGGCACTTTACTGTCCAGCAATGTCATCACATCCTAATCTAATGCTGACATCTGAAGATAGCATGAAATCTTTTACACCTCTTACTGTATTAAAAAGCAGAAAGGGCTTGCAGTGTTTTTTCCCCCACGGGGAAAAACCATAAAGTTGCTTTCCCACTTTTCAACACACGCACGTCGTTGTGGCGGCTGCTGAAAGGACTCAGTCTCCAGCAGCACAGTGTGCCCTGATTATAAACTCATAGAATGGCCCCTTGGTTGCTTTAAAACCCTCCATAGAGGGCCTTCAATCAGATCTCCTTACATTTGTAAGCAAAATGCTGTCTAATTTCTCAAGTTACTTTGTTTTAAACCATGGGAAGGCCACCCCAGATTCCCACAGAGTTGTCCTGCTTCTCCAGTGCTGGGTTAACTCATCCTGCTGTGGCATCACCTCTGCTTGCTGATCCTTTGCCACATTCTGACAGGCTCTGACAAGGTCCCTGGACCTCCAGCATCCAGGCTCTGCATCCAGAGGTGTCTGATGACTCTTTTAGTCCCCAGCCTTCAAGGGCTTGGTGCAAAAATATGACCTTGAATAAAATGTTAATTTTTCTGGACTTGGAAGAGAGAGCTAGTCAGGAAACCATATGTATCCCACACTATTTAAGAGTTAATGCTCAGGAAAGGAAGATTGAAGGAAATGGGCCTTGGCATTTCGATGAATGTAAATTTACATTAGTTCAGGCTTAAAAGTATAGAGGGCAAGAAGAAGGCATGGACAAGGACATGTGGGATAACAGGACACCTTCACAGACTGGCATGAACAGCAGTGCCATTGCCAGCAGGACACGGGGTAGAAGGACTTTCCCATGCAGTAAACAAACCTCAGGCAGCTCAGAAACTTTTCTGAGAGAGTGCTGGGCACCCCTGGGACACCAGGTCTGCCTGGCAGCCCACACCTTTCCCTGGCTCCAGGACAGCTGTCAAGACCAGAGAGGTCAAGCAGCAAATAGTGCACGTGCCACCTTCAAAAATTCATGCAAGCCTCATGCAGCTGTGCTTTGAGAGAAATACGTGTCTGTGTTCCCAGTTCTTGCCTGGGAGGGTGGGCAGACCCTGGCACAGGGTGGCCAGAGAAGCTGTGGCTGCCCCTGGATCCCTGGAAGTGTCCAAGGCCAGGTTGGACGGGGCTTGGAGCAGCCTGGGCTAGTAGAAGGTGTCCTAGCCCATGGCAGGAGGTTGGAACAAGAGGGTCTTTAAGGTTCCTTCCAACTCAAACCACTCTATGATATGTGCCCCTGAACGTGACTGGCACTGACCCCAGATTTGAGGGCAGCATCGGGTTGGTGAGCTTTAAAATGTGCATGTTCTGAAGCAAATACCCCGTTACAGAACATTTCCCTCATGCTGACAAATGCAGCAATGCTCCTTTATTGGCAGAATCTTTTTCCTGCCTGCTAATAGCTTCATCTTATTCACAGGAATTAAATTCACACAAGAAGCATGTGTGTTTTTTTCCTTTCTAACCCCTTTCATGGATTTCTATAAATATACAACCCTTAGGTCCCTTCTTAGAGAAGCTTCAGCACATCCCAGTGTCTGTAGGGTTTGCTGTAACCGACTGCTTAATCTAAACTGTGCTAATGAAGGCTAAATACAAATAATACTAATTTAGGGGGAAAAAAAAGCCTGATGTGATTCGACTCTTATTGAACACAACAGCAAGACTAGAAGATATTTTTCTTCCTCTTTAAGTACTTCTACTGTAATCTGAATATCAAGATCTTAAATCCATCAGGAGCCCAGCAGGTAGCCCACTTCTCTGAAGAACTTCACCCTTAAAAATAGAAAGAAAACAGGTATTATGAGCCATCAGGGGTTGGGCAGCCCTGCAGACTCGGTGTGTTTAGCTAATATGGAACAGGAGGAGGTGGAAGTTCTTGGATCTGTTTCTGTTTTAAACAGCCCCTGTGCTTCCCGAGGAGCTGTATTGATGGACTCTGAAAGAAAGCTGAGGTCAACTCTCTGTCTTGATGAGTTAGTGGAGAAATATTTAACTGAGACCTTATGAAAACTACTTAGCTACAATAATAACATCAAATTGCTGCTGAATGTGTTTCAGGAACTGTCATTAACCACACAGCTATACAACCTAATTCTATTTGTTTAAATAAAGATCTCCTGAGGTCACATTATTCTAGTATCAATTTGAAAAGCTCGGCTGCTGAAAACAGAAAACTGGAGACAGAAAGCAGGGTTTGGATGATGTCCAAGCTTTATCATACTCCTTCTTTACCGTGGGCATGTGGGGACGGAGATCTTGCTAGGCCTTTATGAGCTCCCTAAGCAGCAACACCGTATGATTCCCCTTTGCCATTCTGTGATGCAGCTGTGATATGAAATCACCACCTCCATCCTGTCAGGGGGGTCCTGGAAGGAAATATTCGTGATGGCTCAGGGGAAACTGTCCATTTCTCTCTTGTTTTGGCTGATCAGAGTGTCACTCAGCAGTAAAGACAAGGAACATAAAAAAAAAAAGCTGTTGCCCAAAGACAGGATGGGGAACTGCTGGTGCAAATATTGCTTAAGAGTGAACACATTAAAAAGAACAGAATAAAGGGGTTTCAGATAGAAGGGACCTGCAATGGTAATGTAGAAAGAAAAAAAAATTAAAATAAAAACTAATTTAAAAAATAAAAGGTAGCTAGAGGTACATTTCAGTTATTTGCATCCTAGTCTTTCTCTAAAGCATCTGGGCTCCAAAACTCTACACTCAGAAGACATCCTCAATTATTAAGGTCTTCAATGGTACAATTTATGACATGTGCACTTAAAAGAATTAAGTGTAAAAGAGGGAAGACCCTCACACGCTGTCCCCAGTGCAGCTCTTGGTACTTCAAAGATGTGCCATCAGCCACGTGAGTCTCACTTGAAAGTGCTGAATGAAGAGAGGTATTGCTGTGCTTTCTTTTGAAGAACTGATGAAGGCTCACTGAAGAACAGCATCCCTGGCTAAATGTGGATTGGAATTCTTAGAAGAGAGGTAGTTTTGTACCTTTTAATAGCAGGTAGTGTGAAGTTAGCTGAAGTTAGTCTGGTAGTTTTGGGATAGAGCTGAAAGACTTCCTGAGCCAGGAGTGAGATCAATTTTATGTCTCTTACTCAGCACTTTTGGGTGAGGATGCAGTCCATATCCCTGCCTTTGACTGTATTCCACATTCCATAAGTAATATATGGTTCATTTTTCCAGGAGAATTAGACATGCAGCCCAAAAAAGCGAGTCCAGCGGCAAAGGAATCACCACAAAGAGGATGCAGCTCAGTGACTCTGTAAACACAATCAACCCTGGACAGACTAATTATAAAGTGAGTATACAAAAGCGTGGTTGATAACAGGGTATAAAAACCAGGTCTTAATCACCCACTTCCAGCCAACTGAGAGGGGCTGGAGTGCCTCTCAGTGCACTCAAAAGCCCTGCAAGATACATTTTAGATCAAGACACGTGAAAAGCATTTTCATAGAACCACTGAGAGGAGGAGAAAAAAGGGTAAATAATGTAGCTGTTACCTGGAATAATATCCTTGAAATGGAGAGGTGAAAACGCAAAGGATTATGAAAGAACTGTCAGGATCCACATGAAATGGTTATCTAGGAAAACATTTATTTTTACTCTGGAACTTAGAGTAGCCAGTTGTGCCCCTCCTTCCACGGGTGGAACTGGAAAAGTGCATTCTTAGGACCCATTAAAAACATTTTTGTTTGTGTAGTTTCCAAATTCTTTCACGTTGCACTCCGAATCAGAGCATATTGGAGATGACTGATGGTTCTGAGACTCCATCCAGAGCAGGACTGACCCATAGGAACAGTTCTTTGAGCAGGGAAGGAGACGCTGCCCAAAAACCTGCCAGAGCTGCATGAGATCAAGATCTGATTTTAGTCAAACCAGTCCTGAAATCAAACACATTCCTGTGGCTTTGTCTGAAGTAAGAGTTTGGTCTAAAATCTTCATTACATGCAAATTCCACCAGGATATTGCATTGTTAAGGTCTCTGAACACATTTGAAATAATCCTCTTTTCCTTTAGGTAATGAATAGAAGAGATGGAATTGCTTCCCTAGACTTTCTGAGGAAATTGGAGTGATATGCTAAAGACTTAACAGCTTTTATTTCTCTTTTCAGATCTTAACTCAGTATGAAATATTAAAGCACCAATATATTTAAGGAGACCAGAATTTGTTGTTATAATTAATTTTCTTTCAGAGAAGAAGTATTGCCAACTTCTTTGGGAAAGAATGTCAGTGATCCCTTAAAGAAAAGCAGGGGAAATGTGTGAAAACCTTTTTCTTCTTTTCCCTAAATCTGGACCAGGAAGCCTTATATTAATCACCTGGAAGAGCACGTGGGGCTTCAAGAAGCAGTTCTAGTGACAGTCCATGTGTGTGTCCTCAGCACCACAGCAGACGTGCCAAAGGGTGCCTCTTTCCTTCCTGTCTGGAGACAAAGGAGTCTTGCCAAGTATCTACATATCTAGGGGTTTTTTTCTGCTTCTGTCTTTAATATTATGAACAGTCATTTCTATTCTAAATTTATTTCTGGATTATGTATTTAATTTATGGATTATTCTATAAAAGACTAAAAATGCATTTAAAAAAATTCTGTAGCTGCTGCTGATAGAAAGAGCTGTACATCTGATCAAGAAACTCTCACGTAAAATCTGTGGACAAGGAAAGAAGAGGAAAAGCACAATTTCAGAGATGAGCAAAAGGAAGATTATTAACTATTTTTCCATAATAACAATCACAGGAAGGGTTGCCATTTGACAAGAGGGCTCACCTCCTTACAGGTACTCCTGGAGAAATGGACACTGCATTTGACATGTATGATATTCCTGGATGAAGATCATGGCTTGGGGTGGTCTGATGGCCCCAATTCTGCATCCACAGTCTCTTCCTCCTCAGCACACACAGATGCTCAGCAGGATGGGGAGAGAATGTGGTTTCGCTTCTTTTGAATAAGTATTCTTCAGTTCAGTTCAGTGGATCCACACTTGTCATCAGCCACAAGGAGGTTTTGCTTCAGGGCGTTGTTTTGCTTTGGTGGGTTGGGGTGTTGCTTGCTTTTTATTTTTTTGCGGGATAACATTTTGGAGTAAAAAATAGACCCCAAAGAACAGGACCCTCCTTTATGTGTGCAACATATGAAGGGATTTCAAATTATTATAATTTTCTAGTTTGCTTGTTTATTCAAAAAGTCAATGGAGACATCTGGTGCTGTTGCAACTAGATGAGCATGCCAAAAATGCAGTAATAATAATAAACCCGTGAACAAAAACTTCCTCAGGGCCACAGCTGGAAGGAAAATGATGTCTGACATAAAAGTGACTAACCATGTCACCTGTTTTCATTTGCCCTTTGCTGTGCCGCAAAATAAGCACGTGGAAAGGTAAACCCAGCTAGTAAAAAACAATGTATCTGGAATATATTGGTTAACTTATTTTTTTTCCTCTCTCTTGTTCAACTTCATCAAAAATTCATTTAAAATACTAATGTTCCTCAGTCTATTATTTGAAGTTAAAAGAAGCATATGGTGCTCTGCGACAAAAGATAATTAGATTTCTTGTCTGCCTTCAGTATTATAGCTCGTTAATGCACTTTAATGGAGTTTACAAACAGAATTGGCAGAATAAATGATAGGACAGATTAAGAGGTTTAAACTGATGAGTGTTGATTTTCTGAGTTTGTTTCTTGGAATATCCCAACTGTCCTATGGCCCATCTACTGCAGCATCCTTTACCCTTTAGGCATTGCTTGGTGCTCCATACCATAATCCTGATGGTGATGGAAGGGCCCAGCCACAACAGTGTTTTCCTCCTCAGCACTGCAGATACAGCCTGAGGCAAAGGGCTCAGAGCCCTTCATTCTGGCCTCATTTGATGTTCACTCAACAGTCACTCCATCCATCCCAATGGCTGATCATTCATTTGAATCCTTCTAAACGCCTTCCCTGTGTCATATCTGACAGTAATGAGTTCAACAAATTGCAAATGCATGGTCTAAACCCCAGCCCTTTCATTAGCCTCATTTTAATTTGTGCTTTTCATGTTCAAAGTGATGCCAGCCATGTAACTACATAATAACTAATGTAATAATAATAACTAAATAATAACTTTAAGTCTTTGGAATCTTAAACAATCTACTGACACCAGGCTTCACACAAACACTGTCTAGACATTTTGATGAAGCCTTTATAGAGAAGGAGGCCTTGAGACAAAAAGAGGTTTGATGCAAGATGTGAAGCCACTGCTGTACATCTGTTAGGCTCACCTCCATCTGCACTTGGAATGAGAAAAATGCATATAAGGAAACAGAGTCCAACACTCCATAAATTCACTATATCTAAATCATCATGATTTTTTTAGACATAATATGTTTCTGGAAAAAAAAGAAAATGAGAAGTAAATTAATATCTTGGGTTTTGGTATTCAGCAGCACATCTGGTATGTTTAAAGATGGAAGATTATTAGTTCAGGTAGAGAAGCAGGTGATGAAGTCATCACTTTGGCACATGGGAAAATGCATCGTGTTCAGCTGTGTGCTGCATACAAACTGCTCTGTGGGGCTGCAACTGCAGACTCTTCCCAGGGAAGATAATGAAATATTTGCATGTCTTAATGAATAGCACTCTGAGGTGTGCTGCTGCATAGCTTGCCTCTGGTCCATCCTCAGAGAAGGTGAACCCAGAGCAGAAGAGGTACAGAGCAGGGTTAATAGATCAGCAGATGAGGAGGGCTTGTTTACTCCATCACACTTGTTTCTGTTAAAATACTGAGTGGTGGAGATATGATTGCCCTTGGTAATTTAATTTGTTGAGCTCACTACTGGCATAGCCTTTTTGTGTAATCCAAACTCAACAATACCCAGGTCACAGTGACAAGGTTTGCATTCAAGAGGAGCAGCTTTCATTTCCCACTAAAATGGCAGGGAAAGATAACATTCTTCTGTGCCATGTGTATTGCTGAGGTGCAGGAGGCAAAGAACCTGCAATCCGCTTGGAAAGGAAGGGAAAATATAGTCCTGCCTACAGAAAGTCTTCCCTTAATGCAGGATGACCCCAGCCTAAATTGATTTAATCATTCAAATAATATTGTTTCATTTCCTTTATTTCTTGCCTAATTTCATTTAATGCTGAGGGGTTTGCATGTAATAATTATTTTTGCATTGACAGACTTCTTAAAGACAGGGTTTTTTTTTTTTATTTCTTAAAAGAAATTTATAAGATAAAACATTAGACCTCTGCCCTCCTTGGCTAACAGGACATAGGCAAAGTAGTTTTTTATATCTGTGTGTTAATTTAGAATATTAAAAAGACATTGACTATAAAGTTTTATGTCTTCTTTTTTTTTTTTTTTTCCGTGTGGACCCACATTTCTATTGCAGCATAATCTGGGTTATTTGATATTATTATGCTCCTATACCATAACATGAAAAATATATATGATCCCTTTTGCTCACTAAAGTTTGCATAAATGTTTGCTACAAAGTCTTTGATTTCCAGTCATTAATAAATCCCAAGGTCTAGTTATGAGGCAGTAAAAGTAAACAGCCACTCATAAATGATAAAAATGCAGGATTTCATCCCTTCCTTGGAGAACACAGCATAATTTCAAGGCTGTCTGTGATCCATCTTGTCCATCTGGTTCTCCTCATTTAGGACGAAAAATAACAAGATTGGTCTCAAAACCTTCAGAAATGGGTAAAGTGAGAAACAAACTGAGAAGCAACTAATAATAACCGAGCACTTAAACTTCAAACCAGTACAGGCAGAAGAAATTGCTGCATTTGGTGAGTCCTGAACAACCTATTTAAAATGAGCTCTCCAGAGCAGGTGTGGGCATACATCTATTCAATATTATTATTATTCTCCTATACAATATTGCTTACGTTATGCAGGATTTTAATTTCCTAATGTTTACACGAATACTTGCACTGCCACTCACTAATAACTGCCCAGGTTTTTAAGTCCTTCCCAGATATTGACCCTCCAGCAGAAGGGGAGACACGAGCACAGGGAAGTGCAGCCCTCAAATCCCCCCTCAGAAAACGTGGAAGAAACCAGAAGTTGGCTTGAAATGGCTGGGTTTGAAACCTGGCAACAAGGAGCTTCTAAAACTTGATTTAAAAAAAAAAAAAATAAAGAAATAAAAAGGGGGAGAAAAGAGATGTAACCATCTCCTGCCAGCTCAGCAGCACGGAGGCCAGATTTGTTTAAGCTGAGGAATGGGCATGTTTGCCTTCAACTCTTTTGAAACAGGTGACGGATACTGTGCCAGAAATAATTTCCTGACACAGTTATTGTTTCTTGGAGTCAATGTTTGACCTAGACCTAGGGCCAAGAGTGTTTACTCTCCTAACATCATCGCAAGCCATTTTCTTCCCCAAAGGTGAGGGAGTTTACAGTGAGGAAAAGAATTAACGTGCACAGGCTCACAGAAAGTTTACAAGTTGGTGGCAATCCAAAGCTAAAAATATTTGAAACACTCTGCAAGCACATGCACATACCTACTTGAAAGTCAGAGCCTGCTTCTACAGCCAAAAATGGGTGTCCTAGGAGTCCAGTCCAAAAAAATCCTTCCTTCTGCCTCAGCTCCTTTCCAGCTGAGAGGCTGCACTTCAATGTACCTGGACTGTTAAAACATTGTGGGCTTTGACAACAATTAACATTAAGAAAATTGATAGTGGGGTTATATATTTTTGTAAAACCTTTTGAAATTGTGGAAGGGAGACGTGAAGATGTGTGGAACTATAGGAAAGTGCAGGTTTATTTCAGGGTGTGACCGAATTGCAAATATATCTTTGCTCTGAAAAAGCCTTCTATGGAAGGTCTTTCACTTTTTACAAATGTATTTGTAGGAGAAGATGCCAAATATCCCAGTCTCTCTCTCTTTACTAGTTTAACAACTCCTGCTCACTGTCTGCTCCTTTTGTTTGCTATCTGCTCCTTCATTTCATGTGTGCTTATTAAACCTCTGACCTTCTTCCATCCACTGTCTAGAGGAGGTGTAAGAAAAGTGTACAGAAACCTTTAAATGTGAGAAACTATGAATGATACACACTCTCAAAGGGAAGGGGCAGTATATTCTTACAAGAGCAATGCTAAATCTTCTCACCATATATGGTGATTTCACTTTGTAGCAAATATAATTTCCAGCTCAGTTTGTATCAGTTAATTTCATATTGAAGTATTTGAACCAAATGCCCTGGTTCTTCTTTGTGTTCATACCACTGTTCTCTCCTTTTTTTTTTTTTTTGCCCTGTCCTTTGGTGTCTCTTTTCCCTCTCCTGTGCATCAAAAGTGATGCACTTCAATATCCTCTTAGAAGAAAGAATTCTGAGCAACCTCATATAGTTGTCTGTGTCCCTGCTCATTGCAGGGGTGGGACTAGGTGACCTTTATGGGTTCCTTCCAACCCAAACTCTTCTATGATTCTGTGATCCTAAGACAGTCTTTATGCTGCAAATAAACATTCATCAGACACCTTTCTGATGTCAAAGATGAACTATAGTATAATTTACTGACATTGCTTTAGGCTTCTGTAAAGAAGCCTTCTTCTTATAGTAGAAGTGGTAGCTTCAGTTCAATTGGATCAACATTTACTCCAACAATTTCCCCCGTCTGCTTGTTTCCTTCCAACACTCTCAAGATAATTGCAGGAGTCTGATGAATGACTAGAGTGGATGCAGATTAGATGTACTCCTCTGGATACTCTGAAGTGTGCTGGAATAGGCAGACCTTTGGTCAGAAACACATTTACATTATGACTCAGCCTTCTGACAATTGCTTCATTAGTAGATATTTAAAAAGAAGGAATAAAGATTCCCATCTGACCCACTCATTTATATTCCTCTGAACAAGTGAGGTGAGAACGTGCAGTGCTTTAGCACTCAGAAAATATTTGGATTGTACACAGTCAAATTGTTAGATTCTCAGCCATGCAAGGATTTCTCCACCATCCAGATGTGCCCAGCCTCCCTGAAACTGTGGCACTGAAATTTAAACAAAAGCAAATTAAAATTTGTAGGGTTTTCTTTCAAGGGAGTCAGGAAAACCTGAGCCCGTAATATCTAAAGAGTAATTGAATCTTAGTGAGGACTCCTAAGCAGATTTTCTGACAAGATGCAATGACAGATGTAATGAGACTTTGAGCAACCTGGTCTAGTGAAAGGTGTCCCTGCCCATGTCAGAGGGTTGGAATAAGATGATCCTTTCCAACCCAAACTATTCTGAGAGTCCATGATCTGCTGTAGCTGTTTATCTCATGTAGGTAGGAAACAAATTTCTTGGGAGAAAGAAACAGGAATAAACTCCAGAAGGAGATTGGAACTATAATTAACTAAATCATTGCTTTTCAAGGGAAAGGTGAACTGTTTGGATATGGTTGTATCAAATCCAAATGCAAAATATGTGGTTTAATGCAGTGATTTGAAGTCTATATAAAACAGAAGGACGACTCCATGCACCAGCTGAGGTCACTGAGAATAAGAGAAAAATTATGAAGGTGTTTAGAAGTCTATAGAATTCTTTATAAGACCTTCCAGCAACAGACAGATGGTACCAAGGATCCATAATCAAAAAACACTCCTTGTACTATCTGAAGTGGTCAGTTGTAGTGATGGACCCGTTCGTTGTGGGATTTGTTTTCTGAAACCAGCCCTTACTGGGCACCGTGACACTGCTTTGTGCACAGAGCAAGAGCCTGGGCAATATTTAATGACTGTGCAAAGGAAATCTATGAAACTTTTGGAAAATGTGACAATCCAGGGCAGCCAGATGATTTTGCAAACCCCAGCTTATTCCAGAAAAGCAACAATGATTCATTGATATGAGCATTTAAGAGAAGCTCAGCCACAAATCCTGGCTGTAGTCACTGATGGTGAGCCTGAATTCAAAGCTTGACTACTGGGTCGTCAGGGTGAATAATCTGAGGGCCTGAGTTCATGGCAGCAACCTCAGCTGGGCCCTCTGGATGTGATGGAGAACTGAACATATTTAGTACTTGCATAAATTTGGTGTTTTCCACAAGGTAAGGCCAGAGAGCATTTTAGGGGTGCAAACTGCAGGCTTGTGAATGCAAGTGCTGTGGGACAGGGAAACTTTCACAAGTCACAGGAAAACTGTAGATGGAATCTCAGACTTGGGAGATCTGCCAGTTTCAGAAGGAGAGCAAAAAGATGCGGAGAAGAGGGTTTTGAGCCCTGGATGGAACAGGGACTGTTATTCTTCTCTCAAAGTGTCTGATGTTAAACAGAAAACAAAAGAGAGGATTCAGATCACAATGAAGCATATTGTGCCTGCGCCAAAGTAGGATCAAAGGAAGCAGTATATTATCTTGGAAAGCTTTGGGTCTGGCACTTGAATAAAGTGGATATTCTTCAAATCTTTTCTTGGGAGAAAAATTAAAAATGCAGAATTCGAGCTTTATCTCATATGTGACCCAAGAATGTAGGTCTTTCACTTCTTATTTGGGATTAAATCCTGTTACACGGTTGCCTTTTGAAGGATAGAATTGCTCCAAGGAACGATGCTTATACAGCATTCTTCACCTCCTAAAATCAGCCCAAGTCTTAGCTTAGCAGTGCAACCCTTTGATAGGAATATTTCATGGCCTGGGTAAAGGGGGTTAGGACTTTTCTCATTCCCTTGTCAACACACATGAATTCTGGCCAAAATAAATGTGCTCTCTTATTGGCAGGGACCCCCCAAAAAATCTTAGTCTTACTGAGAGGATTGTGACTGTAGGGCTTTTCCAGCTCCAGCAGTGTTTTTATTCCAAAGATGGCAATATTTTGGAGCAAAATGGGGAGGTCATGACAAGAGTTATTGGCTGCTGATGCCTATATTATGTTTTGGAGGGTTTTTTGGTAACAGCTCTAAAGGTCTGCTTTGCAAATAAGATGATAAGAGTTATCTTCTGCATTGGTGGATGGTTAACAGAGCAGAGGCAGAAATGTGTCCATAATTTCCATGAAAAATAAGCTGAAGGTTTCTGAGAGCTCACAGAGGTAATAATATGAAATCAGGACAAAAGAAAAAGTGTGTTCTATTTTCAAGGTCTTCATTTCCAGAGCACCACATTTTTCACATGTGCTTGAATTTATCCAGTGAGGGATTTTCATTTTTCACTATGGACTTCAGTGGAGCCAAGATCACACTGCAGAAGTTGATAATGTAGTGAGAAACAGAAAAGCTGGAATTGACATGCGTTTATCTCACTACTGTTAAATGTTTTTGAAGTAAGAAATAATTATTTTTGCTTGTGTTCACAACAAATATTTCTGCAAAATTTATTACCTCTCTTTTCTGCTTTGGTTAACAAGTGATTCCACTTGCAGATCAGCATGAAATGCATGAAACAAATGTGAGCATCCAATTTTCTAAATTAACATTTTGAAAACATTCCATATTTCTTCTCAATGAAGTTTGAATCCATTATTTACTTTATTTTGTAAGACAAAAGCACTTTGTTATTTACTGTGAATTTATTTTCTGAGTTCCATCTCAAAACTGTCATTGAAATAAAGAGCCAGTCATTGCAATATTCATATTCTGAGTAGCATCATCCATGAAGCAAATGAGGAACAAGCAAAATTGGAGAGATACAGTGAATTCTTTCTCTGGAAAACAAACTCTGCCAAAAGATCCTTTTTTTTTTTTTTTTTCCTATAGGAAAAAAAGAGATGCATTTGTGATTCCATAGAATTAACTGCATGACTAATAGAAATATGCTTTGATCTCCTCATTTTCATATTGTCAGGGTGCA
>JAWWEW010000169.1:4919521-5011072 GCA_035583185.1 Anabacerthia variegaticeps
TCTCCTCATTTTCATATTGTCAGGGTGCAATGACAGAGCTTTTATAATATTTATGAATCATTGACTATGGACCAGCACCTCCTGTGTATTAATTGTATGAGACACTGATGTGAGCAGAGGTGAGAAAGCTGCTGCCAAGAAGAACACAAGATGGCAATGAGAAATACTAAAATAAAAATGACCTGAGTATGCACTGATACCCCTAAAGTCATGTAAATGCCAGTAATTTGATATCAATGATGCCAATTCAATGAGAAAGCCTCAAAGAAGGTGGCAGGACTATAACAATTTGGGTGGGTGAGAATAGCAAGATACTATGTTGGTTTACAGGCACTGAAATCAAAATCTCTCCCTGTAAAAAAATACAAAAATCATAAAGAAAATAAACATTTGGATAGGTTTAAACTTTCAAAGGGCATGGCCTCCACATCCAAAATAACATATACAATAATATTTCCTTTTGTAACTTTCAATTTACATGTTTTGGTCAAAACCCACTCTCAGCATGGCCAGGGGGCTGCTGCAAACAGAGAAATGGAGTTTTGCACTGCATTTCCAATGTGCTTGAAGGTTTTGGAACATCTCGGGCCAAATTCTGTCTTCACACAAATATGTACTGAACCCAACTTTTACTTTGAAGCATTATTTTAGTGTTACTAAAGGTATGATGTCATCTGTAACTTTATTGGTTTCTTTTCCTTGCATAAGCAATTAGAGCTACCCACATAAATTCACACTTGACTTAACAGGGATGGTGCAAGAACCTGTTTGTGAAGAATTTATGAATTCCGGGTAGAGGTCTGAGATTGTTCCTTAACTTGATGCTTTGCTATATCTGAGTCCTGTGCAGTTTGTCATTACCATAATTTTGTCTAGAAATGACAGTTTTTAAAGTTTAATGGCCATTCAGGCACAGGGACCACCATCAGACCTGAACCATAGACACTGTTCTGGGACAAAATCTCAGTGGAACATGTAAGGCCCCTTAGAGTGAGAGAGACCTGGGAGTTGTTTGTAAATGGCTTTTAATGGGAGGATCTCTGTGAGAGGCCTTAATAAAACCTCCAAACTTCAGATAAATGAAAAAAAAAATAAGTTTTATTTTATGCTATTTTAATAGTAGATAGCTCCAGTTCAACAAGACCAGTAAAAGAAGGAAAATCATAGGTGAGGTGAAATAGTGGATCCTTGCTTGGCAGAAGAGAAATAGGACACAGGAAGGACTGTCAGGGTCTATGTGTAAAGGTAATGGGGAAAATTAGGAAAAGAAATACCTACAAGATTTTACTATCAAATCCAGACTGATGCCATTGTTCCCCCAGCCAAAGCAAAGAATGACTAATGATGGTCTGAATCCAGATGTCTGCTTCTTTGGAAGTGCTCTGTGTCCAGCCATTCATCTTGGAGGAGTTGCTTCACCTCCAAAAAATCTGCTGTAAAACAACCATCTTGAAGAAAGATATGAATGTAAAGAGTGTTCTCAGGTTTGGATCCTGGGCAAGATGCTTTAAAGGCAAACCCTGCAACAACCCTTGCTGCATCCTGGTTTCCAAGGATGAGGGATCAAGAGCAAGAGATCTAGAAGAGTTTGAAAAGATTCACATTTGATGGAGACCCAAAATTGCCCCAAGGATTTCTCCTGGGCAGGACAAGAAGGGCAATGACCTCATAAGCTTCCTGCTAGTGCTTTGCCCATTAATGTTATTATCACCACTGTTATTATTAAGCAGAGCTTTAAACCACATAGAATCTCATAAGAGTAAATGACACTTTTGGTATATTACCTGTTTAAAACTACAGCAATTGCTTGTAATTAGATATAACTAATAAAAAGACTTCTTGCCAACATGATCTTTTTAATTAAGTATTTCATAGCTTCCAGTAAAAGTAAAATATGCTCTAAGCTGGTGCTGTATTAGCTTGGGACACCAGCCCTGATGACCTATTTTTTCCTACTTTTCTCAAAAGTTGCCTTATCATTTTGTTGCTCGAGATCTAAAGGCTACTGATGTCACTTTCTTCAAATGGTTGTATTGACTCCCTTTTACTTTAGATACAATCATTGACATTTTGATGGCCTGCATGTTCCCCTTCTCAAAACCCAATCCACCCCTCCAAGACCCTAAATATTCATTCAGGGTATGTATTAGTGCATCCCAGAGCTGGGATGGGGAACAGTGAATTTGTTTTTAAGGCAAAGGTTTGAGCATGGCAGCCCAGCAAGAACCAAGCCCAGGAGATGTCAGCAGCAGGAGATGCTGCCCAGCTCTCTCATTAGAGTACCTGGGCTAATCAATCACTGGAATTCATCCTCAGCTTGGGGGCTCGCTCAAAATTTACGGGTGTTCAATGATTGCAAAGCAACAGCAGGTTGAGTTTCAACCCATTTCTTGTATTTATTTTGATCGTGCTGATTTTTCCAAGCTCAGGCGAAAGAAACGAGCAAATCTTTCCCCATCTGTAGCAGGAAGAAAACATTTCAAGTACACACATATCTTCTGAAAACTGCTTTTTTCACAGTTCTTAGGCCACAGCTTTCAGTTCCTCAAATGATTCATTTCAAAGTTGTGTTGACATGGAAAGCTGAGCAGATATTGTTTGCAGAAGGGAAAAAAACAATCTTAATAGAAATAGTTGATTTTTCCAGGGTCACTGTATACACATTTACAGTAGGGTTTCAGCCTCATGCTGGCCAGCAGAGACCCCTTCAGGGTGGTATTTAGGATATTTGTAGATTATATGAGAGAAAAGAGGCAAAATATGTAATAGAATTACTCTTGCAATTAGACCATTTATTATTTTTAGCTGCAGAATGGTAGTAAATATGGCTTTTCCATGCTTGCTCCTGGCAAACAGACTATAGAAATGCAAAGTTGTGGAATTTCCATTTCATTTCTTGCCTCATTAATTTCATTAACTTACAAATAGATGAATACATAAAATTAAAAAGCAATTTCCTTTTAATATTTTTAAATGACTCTCTCTCCGAGTATTCAAACCTTTTAATCTGTTCTTTTAAGGTCTCCTTCTAATTGCTTATAGAGACTCATAACTGAGCTTGTGTGAATCAGGTAGCAGTGTGATTGATTAGGAGGAAGGTAATCAGAGGGTGCCATTCACCAGAGAAATGCAATTGGTTCTCAAATATTTGCTTGCAGTCTGTGGCATTTCACTAACTTGGCAGCATCTTGGAAATGATGTGTGGGTGGGATGTGTGAAGGTGTGGATTTGTGTGGGGAAATCAAATCTAGCCATGGAGGAAAGGCTATTTATTCTTTTTTCCCTTTTCTTTTTGGTCCATTCCTTATACAAGGACAAATTGCATGGGAATTATAGTGTTTCCCATTTAATAGAAGTAGCCTTCATTCTGATGTTTTTCACAACAGTGACAAATGGCAGCTAAAAAGAAAGGGAGAGAATGTAATCAATCTTTATACTTATAAAACTAGTTGAAAGCTAAGAGGAGAACTAAACCATTTCAAGAGAAAAATAAATAGTTTGAAACAAACAATTATCTGGAAGAGAAACAAAGTGCAGGACATGATTTGGGATTAAGTGCTGGGTCTTGGAGGAGGCAAAAACTCCTGTTCTGTTTTTCTTGCTTGTTTGGGATTCCAGTTTCCATGGCCACAGCACTGGTACACGTATGTCCAGAAAGGAGAATATTCCCCCAAAAGGCCACAGAGTGAGTCTGAAAGCACAAAATGTGTGATGGAGAAATTAGGAAGAAAAAATTGAATTCTCTTTCAAGAATTCCCAGGTATAAATGACTGTTGAACAGCAACAGTGCTGAGGGCTGCAGGTGTGGTGCAGACTAGAAATTGCCTAGATATTTAACATGTATTTAATGCTAATATTTTAATTTTGCATTAGCACGCTCTTAATATTTAGCATTATTGACGGAAAAGGCATAAAAATAAAATTTTAAAATAAGGAAAACATTTGAGTGAGACTTCATATATATGAGAGTAAACAATAAAAACACCTAATGTAAAATCTTTTACTATGCCCTCTGGAACCCATTCTAAAAGCTCATATAACAGACAAAAGATTAAAACAGGGAGTCCTGAATATTTTGCTGAACTCAAAGGAAATTAACTCCTGGGAGGATTTGATCAGACTCTGCTAGTTACGCTCTTGGTGATGGAAGATTTGGAAGGGGAAAGAGCACTTCTCAAATTACATGAGTTGAGAAATGAGCTGGTCACTCAGAAAATGGTCACTTATTTATTCTGTTATTCAAATGGCCCCCACACAGTTGTGGCCCTCAGCTGGATTTACAGACTCTGTGTAAGGCATTCTTCACCAGCCTTGTTTTTGTGCCTGTAAAAAGTGCCAGCCAAATGTTTTCTCAGAGCCACAGCTGTGGGGAGAAATTCTATTATTGCAATGCATGTTATTGGGAAAAAAAGGACATGTACAGATGCTGACAACTCCAGGCTTTTGCAAAACTTACCATTTTTCCTCTTTAAATCAGTTACTGGTTTGGCCTGGGTTCAATGTGTGCTTTAAACTAATGCACCATAATGAAAAGTCATGGCAAGATTACTTAGGGATACGGTTTTTAAATTTAGCTGAATGCACTGTTTTCATAACTTTAATGAAGACACTTAGGAGGAGATTTTTCATGCAATGCCTGGCTCTGGTCCAGTGTGACTCCCATCAAATTCACCTGCTCAGAAATTTGAGCTCCTGGAGCTTCGAACCTGTAATCTTCAAGTGAGATATTATTTTTAATTAAATGAAATAAAAATTTAAAAAAAAGCCACCCCATATTATTTATATGTTTTCATTTGTTATACCACAATTGAATGCCATTCTTTTAGCAGGTGGTAGAGGAGGATAAGCCAGGTTTATTTTTAGTTCTCACAGTGGGTGCAAAGACAAGTTGCAACTGAAGTTTTTTGGATAACTGCACACAAAAGATGTGACAGCCAAAATGGACATTGATCTTAAAGAACTAGTTTTCCTAATACAGTAAATACTTTTTCCTCTGGGTTTTTCACTGCTGAGGCTTTCTTCACATCCAGATAATTACTGATTATGTATAACTCCTTTTTCAAAATAATCTCCTCATGCAATTTTTAGTAGTTTCCTAAGATTCTTTATTGATAGTATTTTGATAGATCTGTCTGACCCAGGTTTCAGCTTCCCCACAGGGAGTTTTTAAGGCTTTTTCTTACACTCTTTTACCGTATTGGGGGTGAAGGTCTAATTTTTGCACTGTGTCTGAACTGTCTTCTCTGGACTTGCCTACCCAAGACTTCAAAAAAGCATCTAGCAGCACTTTTGGGAGACTTTTTGCCACTAACAGAGACTTGTGGCAGTGCCTTCCTCGTTGTCTTTGCAGATGGCTGGAACATGACATGGTTTGGCAGCAGATTTTGCTGCACTCAAATGCACTGTGGAAGGTAAATGCAGGAGTGTGTATGAGCTGCTCTTGTTTCAGCTCCCAACACCCGTTTTTCCCTGAGACTTTGAAAACCCCTTAATGTCTTAGCACCCCCACTAAAGTCTAAATATAGACCCATCTCTGGCCACTCTTCTGTGAGTTTGTGCCCTTGTCTGGCAACTTTCTTTCACGCCTTTCCAGCATTACCCTTGTCTAGCACAGGCTTCCCAAACTCATCATGCTCCATTGCTTCTGACATCTTAATCTGCTTCTCCACCTCTTTCATCTATTTTTCACTCTATACTTTTTACAGACTATTCAAAAGGAGGTAAAATCTAGAATTCCTGATGTTGGTATTTCTTCCCCTGGTCCTTTCCCCAGCAGGTCCTTCGTGGATTAACTCCCTCAAAGCACCGTTTCTCACCTGCCAGTCCCATAAAAGATGTTAAAGCTGTTGGTAATGGTGGTCCAAATGTCAAGGGACCATCCCTTTGGAAAAAGAATGGAAATACCTTCCAGACTCTGCCTTGCCCCTGGAGAAGTCAGGACTTCTGAGAAAACAGGACCAAGGAGCAAATGACCACATTTAAAGGACGGGTCTTTCCTCCTCTGCAACCTGATCCTTTGAAGTAAGAAAGGCAGCAAGCAACACACGTTTGGGGTGCACGAGGTGACACTGGCAGCCAGACAAGAGAGGTGAAAATTCACTTTGCTGGGAACATCTTTATCAATATCGAGACTCCCAAAATAAAGCTAGAGTTCAGTGAGGGTCAGGGAGAAAAAACAGTAAAATGCCAGCAAAACTGAGAAATGCTATCAAAGCATCTGACAACCTCAGCAAAACAGCACAATTGCCTTCCCAGTGAAGTTTAATTAAAAAGTCTATTGTTTCCATTATTGCTTAATGAGTCTTCCAAAAGTAGAGCAAAAGTTTATTTTAGAGGTTAATTGTTCCTGGAATTTTAAAGGGATATGAGAGTTTTTTTCCTCTATCTCATTTGGTAACTGAACCATTAAGGAAAGTGAAGCAAATGGTGGTGTAAGAATTGGTGAAAACAATTTAGGTCACAGAAGAATGCTCACCGTGCCATGGTGCTGTTGCACAAAAAAACCCAATCTACCAGCAAATTAACTTTCTGTGCTGGAAAAAAACTTGCCAATGACTTCTCCCCATTTGCACCTGAATTCTGACTGAGGCTCAGCATGAGGAAATGCTGCAGTTGTTTTTGCAAGCAAACAAGAAAATGGATCAGTCAGGGCACAGCACTCGCTGTGCTGCCAAGAAACCTTGATTCTGCTCACTCACACTTGTCTATGCTAATTACCATGCTGGGTTTTGTCAGCTGTCCAATAAGCCATGCATCAAACCTCCAGATCCAACATGTAAACCTCACGATAATGGAAAAAAATAGGTATGAATTAATAATTTTCCAAAGCGGTGATTTGTGGAATCAATTGTTGCATGTTGGGAGCACATATTGTCTCACTTTAGGATGGGAAAGGAGCTTAAGAAGTATTGTTATGCACAGGTCTCTGGATCAGCTTAATTTTCCATTAGCTCCGTGTCTTCCAGGAATACATTATAACACCTGGCAGGTGAAGATTTTTCTTTCTCATTCCTCTCCCAAACAATTCCATGGTAACAATTATAAATGCCATAAAAAGGCAGACTTTCCAAAAGCAGCAAAACAAAAGTCAATATGATGCTTGTTCCCCAGCCAGGTAGGCCCAGATATTATAATCAGGCATCTGATTTCCTTCTTAAGATGCATGCCATGACCTGCAGCACCCACAGTACTGCAGTTTATAGGTGTTGTCCAGGTTGTGGGAGTCACAGAATCACAGAATACTCAGGGCTGGAAGGCACCCACAAGTCAAGGACAAACTGGAAATTTTTCTGAGATAATAAAGGTGCTTCAATAGTAATTTCACTAAAAGTCAGTCATAGCAGTAGAGAAAATGAGGCAACCCCAGTCTCTTGAAAAGACAACATTATAACCTGCTCCACAACTAAACCTATTTGGAAAGTTGCAGTTAGTGTAAACTTTGAATGAGTAGAACAGAAAGAGCCTGAAAAAGCCCCATATTTTAATTCCCTAGGATTTCCTGTAAAGAAAGCATTTTAAGTGGGTACCTGTGGAGGGGTTTTTTCATCTGGAAGAGTCTCATATTTCTTAGGCTAGCATTTTTTAAGGCAGTCTCTGATAATCACCTTTACTCCAGCCTAAGTGCCAATGTGGCTTGAAGGTTTTGGACAGTCTGTGCTCAAGTGTGAGGTGCAATCGGTGTGCTGGCTGGGTGACCTTGCAGTACATACTCTGTTTATATCACCAATGTTTATTTGATGTTCATCTACTGCTCCCCTGTTTATTAACTTCTCAGATCAGCTCCTGAAACATGCATCAATATCACATCTTATTTTATTTGCCATTATCGCCACTTTCTACATTTTATTGTTATTACAAGCTGTGTTCATTTTCCCACTCAGCTTTTATCTCCCTTACTTTCTATGGCAACGTGGCCATATTTACCATTAGGAGTAGGTGACTTGAGCATACAAGAAATGGATTAGCTCAATTTTTCTGTAGTTTTAAAAGGACATTGACGTTTCATTCAATTTTTCACCAGGTACTCTTAGGTATTGCTGTGTATTTATCCATTCCTTTTAAGAGCACAGAGAGGACAAGGAAACTCAGTAACTTCAATCCTTTAACTTTTCTTATCCTCACAGTTTTTGAATGGGTTTGAACCAACAACCTGGTGGTGAAAGATCATTTTCCATCGGCAACATTTGTCTTTCTGATATGCCTTTCTGGCTTTGCTCTACACGGCATTTGCTTTTGCTCAGGCCCATCTGTGTATGTGTGAAGGTTGACTGTGGGAATCACTCACTGGCTCCTTTCCTCTTGTTAGTGTGAACTCTGAGTATCCAACAATGATTTTTGACACAGCAGTGTCTCCATTCGTTCATTTATTGGCATGGAGAAAATTGATGTCCCCAGGAGAAGACGGTGGTGTCTGACCTGCTGGGAGAGAGAGATTTAATGTTCTGGGACAGGAATGAGAGCAGGGAGCCCGAGAGCTGCACACAATTCAGTGCCCCCGTCGCTGAGACCTGTCAAAAACAATCACGTCTTTCCTAAACAAGTAAAATTGTCAGTATTGATAACCAAGTGAAAATGATTCCTGGGGGAAAAGTAGAGGCAACCCCTACTTAGAGTGTAGTCCACAGAAGCGGAGAGAAAATGGCTTCTATTTTTCTCTCCTTTTCTGTCATAAGTGGTTCTCTTTTGGGGACTTTAGATATCATAAAAGAAACAGAAAAGAGGAAACCTCCCAAGGAAACACTAAAGCAATATAACTATACTTTTTTCTTAAGTCTTTCCCAGGTGTAAGATACAATAGTAAAATATAGAGTTATGCTTTTCAAGTAAAAATGTATCACACCAAACATCTTGCTGAAAAACAAGTCTTTAAGCTCTATTTTAATTCTACAATAAGTTTGTTTTCAAGGAAAGGATTTATTTTCTTTCCAGTTAATTCTTGAATTATTAGAAGTGTTATAGCTAGTAATAAAAGAAAGAGTCTGGTAGGTGAGCCTGTAAATCTCAATAATTTAGTTTATTCAGGCACTCACATGTGGTTTATTATTTGCAATCCAACAATCTTCATGCTCAGTCTAAACTCTTTAATTTTCTCTCTAATATATATCTCCATGAAAATGAGCAGCTTGGAAGACTTTGCAGCTCCAGAGATGAGAGAGGACAATTAAGCCTTCAATAGTGCCTTTTAAAAGCTCTGTGTATCTTAAATAATCTAAAAATACCTTTAAGGTTTCACTTGAAATGGCAATTTTGTCAATGGGTATTAAGAATTGCGGAGGTTTCATATCACCTCGCAGATATTTATTAAGCTAAGCAGATCAGTGATGGTTTTAGGAACCAGTGTGTGTGTGTATCAAAAACTCCTCTGCCCCCATAATGGCAGGAAACAGGAACTGTTTTGTGTAGGAATGCTGCAGCATTTTAGGTTGTCTTCTCTGGGAAGCCTTGTGGGTGTGATGCCATTCAGCTATGTCTAGCAAGATGTGTTATTTCACACGGCACCGTAGCGCTTGGGAAGCGAGAAAGGCGAGATGTGCCTGTGTTTCTTTACACTGTAAATTATTCAACAGCAGTTTTTCTTCTTCCATCAACAGTTTTCTTGTGTTTTGCTCAACCAAAATAGGCAGCGATAGAGATTTTAAAGTTCTTTTTCTTTTTATGGTTTTGGTAAGTTCTGGGGGTAGAATAAACTGATGATTTCTACTTTACTTCCTTTATTTATATTTTTTCCTAATGTAGGCTATTTAATTCCCAACTGTTTCTGATGATAAATTATGTAAACCTAAAAAATAGAAAAAAAAAAAGACAGAGATGTAATGACACAGAGAGAGAGCAACAAACTAAAACAGTCTAAAGAAAAATGATTCAAAGCTACTCAGACTTTTTGCTGTAGGGTTTTATGCTCTGTGTATGATGTTAGAATGATTGGCCATGATCATTGATGATAAGGGGTTGAGTGTGGGCTCGTTTATATTATCAGACATCCCCTGTGTAATGCCATTGGTGTCGAGGGGACACCAACCTAAACTCTGTTTCAAAATTCTGCAGTCTCAGCAAAGGGAGCCCAGCTACAAATAACTGATTTTCCCCTGCATCATTTCCTATTTTATCTTATTGCCAGAACTCTGATGCCAAAGGACTTTGGTACCTAATCCCCCTGTGAGACATCCTTGTGTCTACAAAATACATTTCAACAGGTAACAAGCCATATTGTTCCACCGGGCTCACGTTACCTAATTGGGCCTTAAATATAATTATTCACAGTCCTAACTCAAACACACTCTTAGGAAATGGTTGTATTGCAGAAATCAAGGAGTGCTTTTTTGTGTGTGTTTTCGGTATGCCATGATTCACTTCAAATATTTGTTAAAGTTTTCTAGAAAGAATGAAAATAAAAAATAAGAGAAGAAACACTGAAAAAGTTCTGAAAAAAAGGGATAGGCTGCACATGTGAGGGAGAAAGAAGCAAGGAATAGATAAAAGAAAGAATGGAGTAATAGAGAAAGAACAAAAGATAGAAAAAGGAAGAAAGAAAACCCCCAAAGAAATAAATTACTACACTGTATTTGATAATTGTAATTGGTGTATTCTTTAGAAAGGCTTCATTGTATGATTAGAGACTTTAAGATAGGTACTACTGAAAACAGTATTTAAAATTCATTATTCTCCTGCTTTTCCTTTGAATTCTTCATTATGTAAAACATGTTCTCCGGTCCTCTTGCAATGTTTTGTTCTTTTCATTGAATTGCTCCATTTTTATTTTAATGCCCTTGTAGTCTGGGTATTCTCTACAAATACCTGCCTATCTGCTAAGAACAAATGCTCCTACAGTGCCTGTTTCCCTCTTCCTTTGAAAAATTCCTTTTCTAAGTGAAAAAGTAGTTTTGTTTGTCTGCTTGTTTCTTTTAACTACCTGCCTGGTTTTGTTTCTTAAACAGATTTCTTACACCAGCACAGTGCCCATGAATTGGGTCCACACTCACTTTTCTTGCCCAAAGTTGCCCAAAGGTGAGGTCAGTATGTGATTACCAGATACTACAGATGAAAACATAAATATTCATGATTTTTATTTTATAAATATTAATTTTATACCTTTGCTCAAAGATCTAAAAACGAACCCTTACAAGTATGTTAGAAACTGCACTCCTGTTGTAATCTTTGAAATGCCAAATTGCTTAGTCCAATAATCAGAGAATCACAGAGTGGTTTGGGTTGGAAAGGACCTCAATGTTCATCTTGTTCCAACCCTTGCCATGGACAGGGAGACCTTCCACTAGCCCAGGTTGCTCCAAGCCCCATCCAACCTGGCCTTGGACACTCCCAGGGATCCAGGGGCAGCCACAGCTTCTCTGCCCAACCTGTGCCAGGGTCTCACCATTCTCAGAGTCAAGCGTTTCTTCCTACTATATATAACCTGAATCTCTCATCTTTTAGTTTAAAACTGTTGCCCCTTGTCCTGTCACTACCTGCCCATGTGAAAAGTCCCTCTTCCTTTTTATAAGCCCTCTGTAAGTACTAAAAGGCCACAATAAGGACTTCCTGGAGCATTGTCTTCTCCAAGCTGAGAAAATAATAATAGTAATAATAATACATAGGTACAAGTTCCTGTGTCAATTTATCCAATGTAACCCACCTTTGGGCTTGTGGTTTTTAAGATGGCAGAGGACGCAAAGCCAGATGAGCGATTTAGAACACTGAAATTTGTGTCCTCCTGCTCCTTTCTGCTCCCCAAAATGCACTGAGCAAATGGCTATTTAGCTAGACAAGTGCTTTTGATACAGGCTTAGAGCTGTCCACTTAAGGAAGCATTTTTATGGAGGGAGAAAAGCCTCATGATGGTTCTTGTTTTTACGGAGGGTTTCAGCATTTCAAGAATTATGGACAGCATCTAACCCATGCTAATGTGCAGAGGCACCATCAGGCTGATATACTGAGCACCATTACTTACTTTTTAAGAAGTTGGGAATTGAAGGCTGAAATCTCAAGACAGTCCTCTCAGCAGTTCAAGGACTTGGGCTTAGAGTTATCCATAAATTTTGTATATGTTTATCCAATAAGAACTTAGTCAGTGAAGGCTGCAAAGAATCATTTACTTAAACATAAATGGGGATTAATTAGTCTATCAAATGGAAGCAGAGGAAATTCTGAGGTGAGGATGCACTCACAGCCATAGTAGCACATCATCTCTTTGCCTGATGGCCCTAAAATTTCTTTTCGGGCTGGCTGCCAAATAAACTTGTTCTTTTTGTTTATTGGCCAATTTATACAAATATCTCCCATGAAATGGAAAACCTTCACTAGGATGGCCATGATTTCTTATTGGAGAGAATTCCTCAGAAAAATACATTTTGCCCTTTATTGATTAATGATTATTTTCACTTAAAGTGCATGTAAAGATTCAGTATCAGGTACATTTCTACCCTCCCAGCCCCCTATTCAGCATATCAGTTGGTGCACTCATCAGTTTGCCAGTCCTGCACTAAAAGAAATTAATGGACTATCCCACTTCATTTCATGGCATCCAGTTGATGGAGTACAGAAACTGCTATAAACACCAGGGTTCACTGGGATTGCTGGCATGAGTGAGGGGTGCAATATTTGCCCTGCATTTTGTCTCATCAACAACCAGGCAGAGTTAAAATTATCCCAGCAGCCTGCCTTGAGTGAAGCAGAATGAGTGGTGCAGGCTGTGCAACCTCCTGACTATTAAATTGACCCATTGTCTCTTTTATTTGTTCCTTAACTTAATTTTGTGCTATGCTGAAATAAATGAGACCACTTATCATGCAAGAGGAAGGACTGCTTAATCTGGCCAATACAGCATATTAAAATTATATGTATTCCACAGTTTATAATCAAATATGGAGCTCTTCCTGAAATAAGCACTATCTGGCTGTAGTGATAATCACTAATGGGTCAACTGGGTACCAGAGCACTGTAAATTCCAATGATGACTGTGTGGGGATGCTGTAGATTTTTTTCTTGCCTTTGTGTTATTTTAATAGAGAGAAGCATCAGGAAAATAAGGGAAAATTTTCTCTAAGGTATACCGATAAAATCTCATTTAATTCTGTCTTATAAATCTCATGCTACTTAATGTTTTCTTAAAGTGTCAACACTCAGAATCACATTCTTTAAAACTGTATTTCCCTGAATGGCATAAATGACATTCTTCATAGATAGGAAGAAAATCTTGAAAATGACACTTGAAGCTGAAAAAGCAAATGGGAAACACAAATCGAAATAAAATCTCTTGCTGCTGAAGCCTGGCCCATGAACTCAGAACATCATGGTTAGCATCCCTATTCCTTGCTGAGGCTCCTCAGGATCCTCATGGACACAAGGGAGAGGAGGATGGGGTGGAAACAAGTTGGAAACAAGTATTCTCTGAATGACACATATATTTTGAGAGGTACTGGGTTCTCACAGTGTTCTTAGTTGCAAGCCTAAGGATAGACATAAATACTTTGCTTTGCCCTTTCAGATGAAGCAAATGCAGCAGATAGAGAATCTTGCACTGCAGCAAGAGTGTGATTCAGCATTATGACTTATTTATAGTCCCCACCTTGTAAAAAGGAAAACCAGAAGGACAGAGGTGAAATCACAGGCCAGCAGAATAATGCCCTTAGAGCTTCGTGGCAGAATTTAGCAGCAGACAGATTTCCAAGGCTCCCTCTGTTCTTGATCATCAACAGCTTTCATTAATTCTGGGGAAATTGCAGGTGAGCACTCAATATTTTGAAATTCCCTTGGTACAATCAGTACTCTGAAACTGCCTTGGCATGTTTTATACTTCCTGTGCTATTTCTGTCTGGGTTTTATTCCTCTATTGATTTTAATGGACTTCAATTAAAGTCTCTTGTCTCTGAATCTTTAGAGCTTTATTTATACAGAGCACAGACTACTAGATCACTAATCTCATTCCCCCCCCGCCCTGACTCCTTAAAGCACTATTTTTTACACTGGTCTATTATTTTAATTGGTCTAAAATTAGAAACGTTTAGATACCTTTCAAATCATCTGAAGTTTCACTGCTGTTTAATGACTATTCCTTTATGGATATACTGCTATAATTGACAATTACATACTATTGCATGTCATCTAACTCCTATGTTCTGAAAGCTCAGAACTGGTTAAATCTGTATTTTAGTCACAAAGTAAATCCACAAACCATTCCATCATTAGCTACAGAAAATGCTAAGAGAGTTTTAGAGCGGGAGAACATTATTCCCTATTCATAAATTTAAATCACTTCCTCATCCTCATATTACATGTTTATGGGAATATAGCTTGAATTTTAAGTTTTGCAGCCCTGACTACTGAATTGGGAACTGCTGCTCCCTCCCCTCATCTTTCCAACCAGTGTAAATCTTCTGCACCTTTGCCAGTGAGACACAATATCAATTATGTACAAATGAACCCGTGCAAACCTGCTGCACAATTTCCTTCTTGGGGTGTGATAAGGCAGGACCAGTTGCAGTCAGTGTGTGTGTAACCAAAAAACCTTCAGAAGTGGACATTTTAGTTCAGATTTATGATCTCACTAATTGGCCAGACTTTCAATGTCATTCTAATAAGTTATGTGCATTTGAGTGCTTGGAATTGCCCTCAGAGGCTCGGAGAGTAGCTCTCGGGGAGGAGGAATCAGTGAAGCAGAGGCTGGTTATAGTCTGAGTTTAACTTACTTTGTACATATCCACACCAATCTTAGAAGAGGAAAAGGTCATGTGCAGGCAAGCCATAACCCTGTCTACTGAAACCTTTAGTCCATGTACCACGGTTCAGCTCCCAGAAAGCTACTCTGTCCTGGAAACTGCCTTGAAAGATGGAGAATAAAATGAAAGAACAAGTTCTCAACTATCTGACAACTTCTCTCAAAGGACCACTCTTTAGGAGAACAAAGAACAATACTAGGGGTTTTTTTTCCAGACAAAAATTCTGCTTTGCCTTCTCTCAGAAGAAAATAACTCCAAGGCTGTTGTTAACAAAACTGCCTGGTGGCTCCTGCTGCAACAGGATTAATGAGTAGTGCTTTCCACAGCAATGACAGTGAGAACCCTGATTTCTATAACCAAATTCCCACTAAGTAGTTAAAATCTACCCCCTGATGGGCACATCCAGTTACAGCTGCATCACCTGGTTTTTGTTCGAGCCCAAATGGCTCAAGCAGTTTGGCACACATGGAAGATTTCTCTCTTCTCATGGCAGTGAATTTCCTTTTGGTAAATTTACTGTGTAGGGAAATAAATTTTAACTATGTGCTCTTCACTTTGGAAACCTATCTAGCAAAAACCACGCTGAAGTGCAATGTCAGCCTGTGATTAAACTGCAGCTTCTTTAGTCTGTCCTTGGTAAAAAACTGAGCATTTTTGACCTGAGACCGAGTATGCTGTAAGTGATCCTAAAGAAAAGATGTGTTTCTAATCTAAGGCAATATGGGCAATTTCTTAGCCTGTGCCATTCCATGCTGGCAATTCAGGAGAGAGGGTGAGGAGTGAGCCTGCCTTTGGCCCTGAACCTGTACCCTTAACTATGTCCACTCATGCTGTACTCCATGAGGAGCAAAGCCTGCCTTGCTGAAGAGAACTCTACGCTGACAAAGCACAGGGCATCCCTGGGCCTCATCCATCAGGACAGGAATGATACCAGTGCCACCTCAGCGAGGTTGTTTTCTTTCTGGAAGTTCACTACAGCACCCACTTTGGCAAATATGAAGTTCTTCCAGACATCCTGCCTCGACACCAACCTCTCCCTTCCAGCAAGGCAGAGGTAGCTGCAAACGACACAGCCTTTTAGCAGGATGATGCATTTCCAGGAGCAATACCCCACATTTCTATTCATGATGTGAATGATGATACGAGTAGTAATAATGAAACAGGGTCATAAAGGTTCCCCATTGTGAACTAGTATTAATCTAATTTCCTACAGGATGTTTATCTAAGTCAGAAATAACCAAGCAGTTCAAAACACTTTGGCGAGTCTCTGATGAAAAGAAGCCTGGGAAGTGTGAAGAGTTGCTGGAGAATGCTAAATTGCATTCTCTCAGCTGTGCTGAGAAGCCCAAGCTGATTCTGGCAGGGTTTTGCTAGGATCTATGCCGTGAAAATTCTCCTCTTATTTTTATGAATGCTAAGAATCATCAACATTAAAAAAAATAAAAATCTAATTATGAGCATTCAAGACTTTCAACCATAATAACAACAATTTTACCACACTGAAAATTTTTCATGAATACTGAAAATCCTATGGGTTTGTTTTTGGTTGTTTTTTTTTTTTTTAATGAAATAGTAAAATGTAGGTACTTTACAGTTTTGTATGTCCAATGAACTTCTGTGTTTATTTTTGAGCACAAACCCCTCCCAGCATACAAAAGGCATGAGCTGCCTGCTCTGCCATTAACATACTTTAAGGCTGTCAGTGGAGCAGGTTTTTATCTGCAATTCCATTTCTTTTTTGAGCACACTTTCCCTGCCTTGCCACATAAAAGACAAGCATTGCTGTGCACGGGCTGTCTTTAGAGATGGGAACACTTTGAAAGGTGGGGGAGCCCAACATCAAATTGGTGCTGCTTCCATAAAGGTGGACTCGACTCTTTTCAAGAGAAAGACAAGTCTGTACATCTCTCATTTCTGTTCCTAGCAATTTTTTTGCTATATCTTCCCCACTGAGGTTGCTTACCTTTTTAGGATGTAATGTTAATTAGGTTAATTTCAGGTTTTTGGTGGAGCTGGAGCTGGTGCTGGCAGGTCTGTGGGGCTGTGCTGGAAGACCTGGGTGTCACAGCCAGGTGTGTGGGCACAGGACCTCCTCCACAAAGTCCTTTTTCCATCACTAGAAGCTAAAAGGGTTGCCCCCATCCCAGTGAGCATTGCCAGTCCTTGCCAAACTAGCACAGATGTGGCTGGAGAGTCTCTGGGAACCAAAGCTTCCATTTGAGAAGCAATTCCCTAAATCCCAGCATGGGAATGTCTTACATGATGTGTCACATGGCTTGGGTGGATTAGCATATCTGACAGGCAAGGAATGTAACCAGCATTCAGCCTTGTACTTAATGAATAGTCCATATGTCCAGAGAAACAGGTAATTTATAGTCTAACATTTTCGTTTGATCTGTCGTTTGCTCTTTCTCTGTAGAATTAAATCACTTCTCAATGCACAAGGGAAGAAGTCAAAGGGAAGAAGTCTTTTTATTTTTAATTAGAATGTGCTAAATGGTAATAAAGTAATGTGAATACAGTGGAGACCTCTTAAATCCATAACAGTAAATCTGTTGCTGCAACAGGTCCATCCTTTATCCAGTGCTCATTTAAGAAGGTTTCACCTGAAGTGCCACACTGACATGAACTTGTGCTAATAGAGTAATATATTTAAAAAATTCAATAAAGCATCTGTTGTAGATTGCTATATACCTTGTAATTTTATTGACAGAGGTTTGTTTTGTCCTGAGACATATAAAATGCTTGGTTAAATGCCTTGATTATATAGTACTTTTAAAGATATTCACTTGACTTATTTCTTGTACTGTGCAGCTTGTCAGTGATTAGTCAAGATGATTTTTAAAATGCAAATAATTGGATTGGCTCTTAAAAATTAGGATTTCTCTCACTTGGGAAGGAACTCTAATGTGTGTGGCAGAAGCAGCAATTTGAAAATGACATTCCTTTGTAGGCAAGTGTTAAGGTATTAGGTGAAACAACACAAAAGAATGGCTTAAAGCTGTTTATATAGAAGAGGAAACAGATAATTTCTGAAATATAAATGCAACCAAAAAGTTAGGACTTTTTTTATTTTATTTGTCAGGCAAAATAGGCAAGAGTTTAGACACATTTCCATGAAGCCTTTTTGATTGATCGTTTGGTTTTTTACCTATAGAGGTAGACAGCTTGCTGCTACTTGAGTCAAAGTGGGTTTGGCTAGGACTGTAAGCTTCTTTCACCTGAAAGCAATTCTCCCCACTTTGTGTATGCAACAGCCTGGTCACTCAACCCTCTCTGATCCCAGAAGCTGGAAAGGGCGACAGGAGGAGTTGTCTGTCCCATTTCCTCCCTTGGCTGAGGGGACACGTGCCGCGTTGGGACACAGCACAGACTAATCTGGGAAGATTACTTCATTTCCAGGTTAGCAGGAGGTTTGTTTTTGGAAGCACTGCTAATTTGTGTTAGATAGGATGGCTGCTTGGTTTGAAATGGGGCTATTTTCCTAAAGCAACTATCTTCCCTGCTTCCTTTCTAAGACTTGATCCCAAGCCAAGGACTCCATCAGCTCTCCCCTGCCCAGGCTCCGCAGGGCACAGTGCTGTGGCTTTTGCTAACCATTCTTCTTCCCTATTTCTCTCACTTTTAGAACAGGTATGTTTTCCTCTTATCAGAAGGAGAATTTGTGACTTCATCTTTCAGCATGCTTTGTGGAAAGGAAAGTAAATAATTTCTTGGAGGGATTATTGGTCCTTGAGGACAGGGCTTTGAAGTGCTTATAGGATGCATGCACGGACAGATTGCGGAGCTCTTCTGTTCAGCATCTTGATTTATTTACTCTTGGTGCACTTTGTTCTTTTATTTTTAACTGAATTATTTTAGGAGACGTTGCTACTTTTGCTTTGCTAGAGACAAGCGTGATTGCACAGATCGGAAGGCTTTGTACCACCGGCTTCTTTGCTTTAATCTTAAATGACAGCTACATCTGTTGGAAGTTTGTTTCTATCTTCTGTTTGGTTTTTTTTACTGGGGTTTTGTTTTGGTTTTTTTTTAAGTTGACAGGTGGAAGGAGCCTTTTTAATGAAAGTCTTAGTAGTTGCAGACAGTTTCTGAGATGCTCTTCCCAGCCTGTTTGCTCTTCGGGAGAAGTTCCAGGTGACTCTGGAGCTTTTATACCAGAAGCCCCTGGAGGGAAAGGCAGAAGCAGACACATATTTAACTTACCTTGGTTGTTCTGTATTCTGCAGGCAGGTATTTAATCACACTGAGGTTAAACTCAGTGGACATGCACTTGATTTCAGGTGGTGGATTATGGCTGAAGCCCGTCACAAGTTGCAGCAGCAGTTTCAGTCGGTATTGTCCCATTTTCCTTCTCCTGAAGCCACGTTTTGCTTCACTGTTGTAATTTGATGTCAGATTTTCCTTGACTCTTCACTGACAATCACAGGATCATGGGCCATGGTACCACAGATATTGTACTTAAAGCTCATTCATAAGTTTAATTTTGTCCACAATACTTTTTTTTAAGGTTTTGGCATTATTATCAAGAATAGAAATCGTGAACATGTGCTTGAAGTTTTTGTGCTTTAAGCATTACAATGATGGGTGAAAAACCCCAAAGAAAATAGAAATAAAAACCTGTTGGAAGGTGTGTTTTCCTTGGAAAAACAGCCCAAAAGTGCTGGATACCAGCTGAGCCTTCTCTGACAAGGCAGCACATGGGACACAAACCAGCCTCAGGAACGGAGCTCCCCAAGAGCCCTGCTCAAACCTGAAGCAACAACTATTACTGCTCAGCTAATAAGACCCCCCAGCCTGTGTAAGAAACAATGCCTGCTGCACCTCCTTCACTTCCCATAATTAAAAGAAAAAACCCAACAAAACAACCAAAAACAAACCCAAAAAGACTAGTCATTATTTAGCATTTTTTGTGTTTTCTGCACTGTATGTCTCAATATTTCCATCACTGCATTCGCATTTAGTATTAGTTTAGTCAACTGGAGGCTGCAGTAGAAGCTACTTGTCCAATTATTTTGAATTTTTCTAGGTTTACTCATGTTGACACGTTCATTTTTAGTATGACACTCTTGATAAAATAACTGAGATGTTGCCCAGTGTTTACATTAAGGAGGAGAGAAATCCAACACTAGAAAATATGTGTGTGCAAACAGTCTAAATAAAGAAAATTGAGAGAGTGCTTTAGCTAGAAGAAAAAAAAAAATCCATAAAATTGAGCTATAACTCCAAACTTCCTATTTTGAGCTCACTTAAAATATATATTAAAAAAATCTTAAAATACTAATACCTTCTTTTCTGACCTCTGGTGTGGCCTGGTGTGCTGCAAAGACTGCCCACAATCATTACAGACTTCTCCCCCAGTTATCTCAGTGCAAAGCATTTCCCTCCCAGTCTGTGGTGTTGAACTAACAAGCATCAGTGAAGAAATTTCTTGCCTCTCCATGTCTCAAAGACCCTCCCTGTTCCAGGTCTGCCAGGGAACTCCAGGGTCTCATCTGAGCACCAGGAGGTGGCCACAAGCAGCATCTCAGGGTTTGCCCCAAGTGCATACCCACAGCTCAGGTCAGAACCCCCCCCCCCGAAATTGTGCAGGTGAAAGGAATGTGTATCTGCCTCTTTTACTTCTTCCACAGTATTTTTTTTCCCCTAGTTCCAAAATATTTTCATAAGGTAAAACTCGAAATGTTATTGCAACATCTGCATCGCAATGAATGTAGGCTGGGCTTTCAGCTTGAATTTTAATCTGTTTTAGGCTGTTGTAGAGTCTCTGGTTGTCAGCTCTAGACAGGGAACATTTAATTTCTCTTAAGCTTCTGCTGTTAGGATTCTGCTAAGTGTCATTAAAACCAGGACATCAAAAAAAAAAAAACAACAAACAAACAAAAACCACAGAACAGCTCCATAGATTCAATTCACAGCCTTATTTAACTATTAGCTATGATTACTGTAATTGTATAATTCCATTAGGGTTTTTTTTTTCCCATTTAAAAGCAATATGGAATCTTTAGGCAATTACACCATACAATTAGGACTCAGTAGTAGCATTAAGCCACTAAAATCATAGAATCATAGAATTGTTTGGGGTGGAAGAAAATTTAATGTTCATTAATTTCATTTAATGTGCCAACTCCCCTGCCACTACATCAGTTGCTCAAAATCCCATTCAACTTGGACTTGAACACTTCCAGGGATGGGACATCCACAACTTTAAAATGTAAAATAGCTTAAATGCAATCTGATTGCAGTTCAATGTGAAATTGCCTATGAGTATTTCCGCTACAGGTCTACCTTTAGTGAAGTTTGTTATGAAATGTGCTGCAATATTAACCTGTATTCAGATCAAGTGTAGTTAGGTCTGGGTAAATTTTCATCTCCTTGCACTGAGTATAATTTCTTGCAATGTATGTTTTCACTAAACCACTGAATTTTAAATATTTTACAAGCTCTTTTTGTTATTTCTGTATCAACAACTACCTGAGCAACCTTGTTAACATCTGCAGATGTTGCTAGTCATATTTGACTTAGACTATTCATTTCTTAAAAACTAAAAGGTTTTAAGAATGTCCATATAGAGTATATATATATCTATAATGATATCAATGTCAATATCTATTTATGCCTACCAATAGGCATATTGATATATAGAGATTGATTAATATATGTATTCACATGGAATATCAAAAGTATAATAAAATCATACTTTCAATGAAAAGAAACACTGTTTTGTTTGTAGTCTTTCTTCTACAAAGCATTTTATGAACTAGAGCAAACAAAGATATGAATCAAAATTCCAGAAATAAGCTGTAGTCATGGACTGCTGCCAAATAACACTAGATCTGTGTGCTGATCCCCGAGTTAATACAGTTTTTATTTTCTGGTGAAGAAGAGACTTAAACATATTTGCATCCACCTACCCCCTTCCCAGAGCACATGGTTACGTACACCACGAGAAGAACGATAATGTTTCTTTGTCTGGATTGCTGGAAAGAGGGTGAATTTGTGGCTGAAAACATGAGAGGTCCCTGGTTTTGCTTATGTTGCTTGCCCTGTCCCACAGTTCCAGTTTGGATGTCACTCCAGCTCCCGATACCTCATCTCTGCCATGCAAAATGCATTGTTCCTAATCCGAGGGCAGCCAAAACAGCATTGGCAGTGCTTCTTCTCCCAGCTTGTCCTCCAGCTTTTCTGCTGCCTGCGTGGAGTTCAAATGCAAATACATTGGAAATGCAATCCACTTTCACAGTTGTATTACATTGATTTTCTAACACTTTATAAAACAACAACAACAGCAACAAAAAGGCTTTTCTAGTTGTGCATGGCCATTAAATTATGCAACATCCAGGTCACAAAAACTCTACCAGCATTTTCTGCCGAGTTTGATTTTGGCAAGTTTGCCCAGCCATGTCTCTGTTTGTGCCAGACCCAGTATGGGTGGGATCAGGAAGCGTAACACCAGGAGATGTACCATAAACAGGGCACGAGGCTGGAAAGAGCAGATTTCATCTCAGCACTCCAGGGGTTTATTTTTCAGTTTATTTCTGTTTATGGAGCTTCACTCAGGTTTCTTTTTGAACATAGGAAGGTGCTGAACACAGGAGACAGTCAGGGTCAGCAAAGCATTCTCTGTTTGGATCTGGGACACACACAGATGTGCCCAAGAGTTGCCTCCACCGTGGTGTCTCTTCTCCTCTGCATTGGGAAGGAGGTGAGAGCACAGCAAAGCTGGCCTTGCATTACCCACATGCAATGCTGGAGCCTGCCCTTGGACACTGAGCTGGGGAAACAGGGAAAAAGTGATTTTCCAAGTCATTGCAGGGTCCTGACTGACCACACCACCCAGAGAAGATGAAACCCAAAGCAGGAGAGATGGAGGGATTTTATTTATTCTTGGCAAGGAGAGAGCTCTGCTGGATATGGTCAGAGAGAAGACACGGGGAAAATGTCATGATCAGTTTTTCAAATGAACAACATTTGTATTAGAATTATTTTTTCCATGACGATTGACACAGAGTTGCATACATTTAATTGAGAATATTTTTTGAAAGAAGCTTTTACTTTACTATCTACTTAACAGCACTCTGCCATTTAATCAAATCACTATGGCAGAGAACGTGGTGATGCCCTTCAATGAAAGTGTCAGCATGAAATCTTTGAACATAAGAGGAGCAACAATAGTCCAACTATTTTCACGAGATGGTTTGGACAAGCAGATGACCAGATGGAGGAGAGGAGAGGCAAACACTCCACTGCTGGCAAGCACCCAGAGCTTCTTGAACCTCATGTACTCTTCCCTAATAAATATGTCATTTCAATACCAGCCATGGTAATGCAGTGATAACAGCAGGAGAATAACTCTCCTTATAATTGTACGAGACATCCAGATATATTCCCCTGTCTCCTTGACTAATGTTTCCAACATGACTTGTTAGCTTCTGTAATGATCAAGCAGCTATTAAAGATAAAACTGTGTTAACCTTTTCAAAAATTAGAAGAGCATGACTGGAACTAGAACTACAATGGCTTCCCGGAGACTGGAGCAAAAGGGTGAAAGATCATCCTGCTGAGACATTAGAAAGGGATGTATTATTTATTTAGTATGTCTGGAACGCATATGGAAGATGTGGCCCCATGCAAATGCCTCCTCCCTTCTGGGGAACTGCTCTAACCCGTGGAGGCAGGTAAGCAGAAAGGTCCTGGATCAGCTTTTATAGGAGAGGTAAATTATATCTCTATTTAGTTTCCCTCCCAGGCACAGAGTCTAGTAGATTGATCATAGAAAAAGAGCTCTGGAAACTCTGAAATCAACTACATTTTTTTTTTTTCCTTTTGAGTTTAAATTGTAACCCAAACCACGTTAATTTTAAGGAACTTGTTGAGAACCAACCCACCCATCACAGTTTGTTCCCCTTTGTACCTTCAGTCACAGATCTGTGAGTGAGACAGCAATATTTATATTTAATACAGCAAAACCCTCAAGAGCAGCAACAGGGATGTCATGTCATCCCATGAGCTGATAGACTAGAGGTGCTGGATATTCAGAAATTAGCTTGTCTGATATTGCAGGCAGGTAAAAATTCACCCTTGACATGCATAAGCGGTAATAAAAAAGCAGGTCTTTGTTTACTGATAAGTATAATCTGTGGACTACAAGTGACAAACAGGCAATAAATCCTGACTAGAAATAAGAATGACTGACAGTCCAAAAGTACACTACCTTAGTCTACAATGAAAACCTTTAGGATTTGTTTTCCTAAATAAACTTTTTACTTATTAGAGCTGCTGATAGAATAAAGCTCATAATAAGAATAGATAATAGCAGAATGAAAATTGCAGAAATGTAATATACAGCCCCAGACACATGGAATATTTATAAGGTCTGACTTGTATTAAACTAGCATCTCAGTCACTTTTTTTGAGATTTTAATATCTGCAAGTAATTCACTGTCTTCCCACAAGGATTGGTAAAAAGATCATCTAAATTAGCATGTCCAAATTAACTGTTTCCCTCTCTCAAGTCAGGTTAGCAGACACTGGGAGCCATTCCTTTTGGAGGCTGGGCCTGCTGCCTGCTCTTGTAGAACCAAATGGAAAGCAGCAAAATCCACAAGGAAATACACGACTGACCAAGCTGCCCTGTGTGTGGAAGTGTTTGGTGATGTAGGAGCTGCTGTTCTCTTGACAGAGTTAAAATACAGCCCATAAATATCCAGCCAACAAAAGAGTGGGATAGGCAGTAACAAAAAGTGCCTGATTTAGAGATAAAAGAGAGAGTTCTCCCTGAACTTGGATCTTTGTAGTAATTTCCACCATGAGAAACTCACCCTAAATGTGCAACGAGTCTCACAGGGGCTCTCCCAGTGACAAACAACAAGCAACGAGCAGTGCAAGTAATTTTTCACCATTTCTCAGTTTATTTTTATTTTGTTAAGAAACAGCACAAGCCTAATCTGCTAAACAAAAGCATTTTGAGATCCAGCCAAGAGCTCATTTTCTTGAAGCATCTTCCTAGTTCAGCTGGTCTTTCCACATCTAGCCATGAGACAAATAAATGTACATCTATCACATTACATACGTTTCTCATCTTGAATCTCAATCAAGGCTTCAAAACTGCAGGACAAAATAGGCTTTGCTCATACCAGTGTGAACAAGGCAGCCAGGGATGTTATATTTTGCATATGTTCTCTGATAATCGAGTATCAGAGTCCCATCTGCTCAATAAAATATTTGCCTATGAAAAGAAATGGAAAACTAATCTCCCATTTTGCCTAATGGAGGATAAGCATTAAAATGGTGCCAACAGGTTAATGTTTTATCTGAACTACACTGGTACAGAAGGATGCTGCTTGCCTAAAAGAGTTCGAGGTCACCCTCTTCCTTCACCCAATTCCTGTGGCTGAGAGGGAGGATGAATGTACAGGGAAGTACAAACCCTCAGCCAACACCCAGCCCATGCCCTAGAGATTTAGTAAAAGAAAAAGGTGGAAAGGCAAAGTTACGTGGAAAAGGAACATGAGTCTTATACCAAAAAAAAAAAAAAACAACCCAAAAACATTTGGTAGTTAAAAGTATCAGAACAAATTAGGACATCTGGTTCCACCTCTAATCTGAGCAGAGCTGTGAGAAGCTGTTATGGAGCCTGGGAACCTCCAACCTTTTTCCCAGCACTGTGTTCCAGTTGAGGGCTGAAATATTGCAGACATAAAATTTCTATTGAACTGAGACAAAAATGGAGTGAAATAATAATTGTATGGAAATTATTAGAGAATAAGAGGGCAATACTAAAGCTATCAACTAGAAAATCACTTTAGTACATTTTTTTTACAAACATAAACTTTGTGAAGTCAGAGATATTAAAAAAATATATATAAATCCCTCTGGTAATACACAATGAAATTAAAATCCAGGCAAAATTAAATCTGAAAAGATTAATGTTCCTTTTCATATTTTGATGACAACTATAAACATAATGTAATTTTGTGAATTTACAGCTTTAAAATGCAAACTGATACCCCACAACGGTGCAATTTCAGTCACAAAGCAAATAAGTCCTTTTTATTCTAATGTCCCCACAGATAAATTTCTCAGCAGTAATGAAATGGCTTTGAGTTCCTTAACTACCATTTAAAATAATGCAGAAACCAGTAAGTAATCTATAATAGAAAGCCTGTTGTATTTAAAATATATTTAGCAGCACACTGATAATTGTTGCATGTCACCCCAGATACCTAAATACAAAGTTTGGAGGATTCTTCTCCAAAGCCATTTTGTGAAGTTCTGTGGCTTAAACTGCATATTTCTTTTTCTCAGTCCTCTGAGATGTAAACACTTTAGTGGCAATAACCTTGTTTAGCCTTTTGAAAAGCCATTAACTAGCCTACAAGGACCGTGAGTTCACTGGAGGGTAGAAGAATATGGAAATCCTGGTGGAACAGTTGGAACATGATGACCTGGGGCAAACTGTGGTGAATTGAAGAGCTCCTTCACAGAAAGAAGGAATATCTCACATTATTTAGTTTGTATACCTCATGCACTCACCCACCCCCCAAACTGTGCACACACACAATTGAAAAGAAGGAAAATCACAAAAGGAGCAAGACAATTGTGAGAGAAGGCACAGTCTGAAGGAGGTGCTCATGCACTTTATGGAACTTGAACTCAAAGTCAAGTGGCAAAGGACAACTCCTGCTCTTTTCTTTAGTGCCCTCCCTGCAGTCACCGGGCAGGCCTTCCACAGCAAGATTAAATTTTCCCTTGTTGAGTGAAAACATGAGCTCTCTATAAATAATGAACACGATGTCTCCACCTCTTTTCACCTGTAGAAATTGTGCTAAGTTTGCCCTAGCTGTTGTTTTCTCTTTGGGTTTCCTCTACGGAATGTTTAGTGAAAAATGGACACTTCATCTCCACTCTGTAATTCTTTTTAATCCTAATTATGCTTAAGGAACCTTAATGATCAGATCTCCGCATTTCTGGAGTCAGAATTCTTCTGCTATTTTTAGATAAAATGCAAATAAATAAAGACATTCTAGGGCTTTTCCATCTGTATTCAGCCTATCTGCAGAATGTAATGCTAAAAAGATATTTTAAATCTCTTTCCCTCAGTGTTATTTTTTTTTTTTTTCAGAAATCAGTTCTCACAAAGCACAAATGTGCATAATAATCCACTTGTATGAATAACCAGTCAAAACAATTAGGAGTGAACAAAGTCACGTCGTTGCCATAGAAGTGACACAGTCATGCTGCAGACTAACAGGTTTCAGAAAACTCTTCAGGGGATTTCACAATTTAAGGCCTTTTTTCCACCAAAATTATAACAAAACCTGCATTAACTCTGCAGAAATGGGTCTGGCCCTCTGCCAGTTGCTGAGGGGGTCTGACAAGGAGAGGGGATGAGACACCACGGCAGGAGCTTCCAAGGGCAGGGAGGAGACAGAGCCTTAGTTCTGCCACTTGATTGCAATTAAAGCCATTGATCCTTGTTAGCAATTGAGGGATTTTGCAGCATGTTGCACAGAGAGATAATGAATTGGAAGAGGAGGGTCTTTGAGTGGCAGGTTCAACATCCCCAGCACCACAGGACTTGCCTTGATGGCAGGGACCGTGTGGGACAATGGGGAAGATTTTGGCCTGACCCAAAAGTGTCAGGTGTCAGCACTGCTGGGGTTTCGACTTGAGTCAAAGAACCACGGAATGGTTTGGGTTGGAAGGGACCGAAAAGGTCATCCAGTTCCAGCCCCCTGCCATGGGCAAGGACACCTTACACTATCCCAGATTGTTCCAAGCCCTGTCCGTCCTGCTCTGGAGCATTTCCAGGGATGGAGCAGCCACAGCTTCCCTGGTCAATCTGTGTCAGGGCCTCACCATCCTTCCAGTAAAGAACTTCCTCCTAACATCTAATCTAAACCTAACTCCCTCCAGCTTAAGGTCATTCCCCGTTATCCTATCACTCCTTGTCCAAAGTCCCTGCCCAGATCCCTTTTAGCCCCTTAGGTACTGGAAAGGTCTCTGAGGTCTCCCCAGAGCCTTCTCCTCTCCAGACTTTGGCAATTCCCTTGTAGTCAGCCTTGTTTAGTCCCTCTCTGGGGCTCACTCACCATTACTCTGGTTTTTCAACTAATGAACACATTGCTAGTCCTATCAAGAAGAAACATATGCAGTACTTGCCACTGACATCCACACCAAAATCTTTTTAAATGCGAGATTATAACAGCCATTAAATATTTAATATTAAGTAACCTGTGGGAATTTTAATGTATTCCACTTGAAGAGAATACGTAAAGAAATGATAAAAAGGTGAAAAGAAATGCAAAAGCTGGTTCATCTGAAAGCATGTAGCAATTTTCTGTTGTATTTTATATATAAATGCATAAAATTTATATGGAAGAAATTAAATGTATAGAATGATTTATAGGTGGATTAAAAAGGCTTGCAGTTTTTTTAGTTTCATACATCTTCATGGAAACAGTTATAAATCTCTGTAACTTAAATTGCTTATCCCAGTTCTACAGAAACAGCATAAACAGAGCAAGCAATTATCTGTAATAAACTTTTTCTTTAATATTGTGGCTTTTTTTTTTAAAAAAAAATGCATATCATAATTTATTTTGTGCTGTATTAGATTTTACTTGCTAGGCTCACTTTTTTTTTTTTTATTTTTTTTTTCAATTGTGCAGAAACTGTCATCTTCCTGGTAGGGTGACCCAGTCATTAAGTGTTAATAAAATAATAATGAAACATAATCTGTCCTTGTGGAAATATATATATATATATATATTACCTGAAACTTCAGGAATAGCTTAGGCTGGATAACCCTGGTGGTTTCCATTCCCAGCTGGGGCTTCCTTGAGTCATTGTCTCTTTGTAGGATGCTGTAGATGACATGACATCTCTTGAAGTACCAATGTTTTCAGCATGCATTATGTTAATCCAATATCAGCCTCTGCTTAAGGGAAGTGATGTGAATTCTTCCCTGGAGGAGTATTTTTTCCTTAGCAGATTGGATGATGGCTATCTCATACCAGGCAGCTTAATTTCAGTGATGTAAATCCCACCCTGGGTCTGTGTACAAAGCAAGAGAAACATTCAGGGGTAAGAGAGAGCAGTATTATTAGGAAAACAGAGATGCCATATGAATCACAATTCCTATTTTTGCAGTGGAAGAGAATTTCCTACAAGCAGTTTCTCCATCTTTAATTTCTCACAGCTGATCCTCACAGAAGACCCAGGGAAAAACCTTCAAAAGACAAGCCAGGAACTAAAAGCTTAGAAGGTGACTGGTTAATAATAACCTGTAAAAGCTCTGCTTTCACAGTACATTGCAATCTTCCTCTCACCCCCTCTACAGTGCTAAGCACCTTCATATTTCATCCAAACTAAGGTGATGGTCCCTTGTCCCCTGTTAACAGCCCTCCCTGCTCCCATGTGCCATCTCTGTACTCTGCCACAAAGTGATTAACACAATTAGGTTGAATTATGAGCTCTTGGGTCTGACCTACATTAGGCTGAATTCTGTTCTTCTTCTCAGACTGACAAAGGCACTCTGGCTTGAAAGTCTATCTGTTTTCTAATTATATTAGTTGGTTTAATAAGGGATATTACTTTTCCTTACAAAAGATATTTCTCTTAATGTTAAGTAATGCATTCACTCACAGAAACATTGTCGGTATTTCATTAACTCAATTCCCTTAGACTTGGCCAAGGGCACATAGTAAAATGTCATTTGGATATCACTTCCCCCTCTTCCTCTTCCCTGACGGAGCTACATCCCTGCTTTGGTGCCAGGGACTAGTATAATGTCAGATTTTGGGTGCAACCAGCTTGACCTGTTTTCCAGTCCATTTGCCAGGTCCAGCCCTCTCTTGAGGTGCCCTCATCCAGCTCTGGTGGACTCAGTCACAGCCACAGGTTGAGTTGGGGAGATCTCACAGCACTGGCTCATCTCCACCCTCCCCTCCTGCAGGAAGGCTTCACACTGCCCCTTAGTGAAGCGAAGGCTTTCACCATTCCCAGCTAAGCATCCTCCCATCAACCCAGAGGGGGCAGGGCCAGAGAAAAGGCTCCTTGATATGAAATAGCAGAATCTCTTTTTACTCCACTGCTCAGTCTATTCTGACTTCTTTCAGGCAGGGCGAGTCCTGCCGTTTCACTGCAAATGCTCTGCACAGAAAGTACATGTACATTAAACCATTTCTGTGACCATGTTTGACTGCCACTCTGCAAATAAATGGGAGCAGAGAGCTCCTTTCCCTCAGGAGCTGCTGTCTGCTGAAAATCGAGAGTGGCAGGGATATGCAGATGAAACACTTGTTCCTCCCCACCAAGGGATGAAAGCAGAGATCTCCTTACCCTTCCCAATTTCAGGCCAAGGGGTTTCGACACACACACAGCAAATGGGAAGATGTGTGCTTAGGTAACTTCCAACCTTCAGAAACATTTTCATTTCAGATTCTGACTTCCTGCCATGCACATATTCTTCTGTAAGCAGGCTCTGAGGCAATTTATTAACAACTCTGGAGGAGTGATATCTGCAGAATCTGTTTTTCAGCTTTTGACAGCTGAGCAGGGCTAATGTTACTGTTTCAGAGTGTCATCATGGGTGTAATGTATATTCTGTATATTCAATGAAGTGTCCTTTGAAGGTGCAAATGGAACAGCTTATCTGAGGCAAAGAGCTAAAAAAACCCATGCTAATATTTTAGATCATTTATCAGCACATAGGGAAAAAATACGTGAGGAAATAAAAGCTAGCCTGTATTTTCCAAAGAAGATTTTTTTAACCACGACCTACTGTAAGTTTTAAGCTCTGTCTCTTTCTGATTCTACTTAAGTAAATATTTTAGCAGAATGTAGTGCATTTAAACAATGACAACAAAAATCTATATTTGCAGTACTTTAACTTTCTTAAATAACAATAATTAAAAATATAAACAATGAAGAAACTTTTACAACCATGAAAGGTAATAAACCTCTGATTTCAGACCTGAGCTCTGAAATGAGGAGTTTTAAAGAAATATTCTAAGTACTATATAAGGGAAAGTTACAGAGGTTTTCAGGGAAGAAATAAAGAGAATTTTGATCACATTAGGGATTTAAAATGAATCATGAAAGTCTTAACATTGTTCTTGAACTTTCCCAGAACAGAGGTCTTCCTTGGATGAATGTTACAAGGAGGGTGGAAGAAGAAGCTAGACTAAAGTAGGATTGACATGCATGATGAATTACAGTTCATTAATCCAATTAATGAGTAATTCCAGAAACTTTAATCCCAGATAAAGCTCTTTATCATAGCTCTGTTGGCTAGTGCTGCTCTAACTAAGAGCCTGTCAGCAAATCCATTGTAAACTTCTACTACATGAAACCTGCCATGCACTGCCATAGCTTTTTTGGAAATATTTTGTCCAAAAGAGTAATGAGAAATACAGAGAAAGCAGCAGTCTCTACTCTTAATTGACATTATAAAAGAGCTCAAGGTACTTTTAAAAAGACAGAGGCCATCTGAATGTAACAACAAATATTGAGAAGTGCTCTTGGGTTAGGAGGCAAATGTATGTTCCTGCTCTGATGTCATCTGTGTGCAGGATTTCTTTGTGCATGTCCTATTGACTGATGGGAACCAATAAAGTATAATGAGAGGTTTTGGAAACAATCTCTGTTCTGTTTTTACTCTCTTTAATTTTTTGGTAGCACTATCTAAAAGTGCTCCCAAAGATCATTTCTGCGCACTTCAGAAATACAATCCCTCCTCTGCAAATCCCACAGGCAAAGAGGGATAAAGAAAGGGAATAAAGAGAGGGAAAAATATGAGTTTATTCGCTGGTTGCCTTCATTCTCTGCAAGACAGCACAGTAGAACAGAGCACATAAGAGGGAGTGAAGTATGAGACAAGCACCTGAACTTCTAGTGTGTGCTTAAGAAGGTCAAACTATGGATTCAGATCTCCATAAGAGAAAGAATACTGCATCAGGACTTCTTAGAAAACCAGGAAGGCTTCCTGCTCAAGAAGCCAGTTCAAATTCCTACCTCTTCCTCACAGCAATTCTTTGGCTTTAATATTTGTACACACACCATGATGGGACTGAAAAGGGCTGGGCCTTCACTGACACCCTTCTGAAAAATCTCAGGTTGACAGCTCTGGGTACTGCTGTGCAGGGATTTTGATTTGGGGAGTACCTGGCTACTCACCTCATGACCATAAATGAATTTGTTTTAATGATGGAGAAGACTTGCAGAACCACGAGAGTGTGTGCAATACACCCAAAGGTTGTTCCTTGCTGCTTTGAGCAGCTGTGTCAGATCATCTTCCACCTTCTCAGGTAGTAAAAGCTGCATTCCCAAGACACAAATCCTGCTCTGATGACTATTTAAGTAAAAGTGCCTCCTTTCTGACGTTGCCAAGTTGCCAGTTGTGGGATGATGACAGTTCACACCCAATTACACACAGTGATTGATTCATATTTCTTGATCAGTGACTTTGAAGCCTTCTGCAACAACATTGCACAATGACCCTTCATTTCAAAGACCAAATAAGATGATTAGTGACAGGTGGAAACAAGAGTCAGAATTTCATGCATGTCAAAACTACTTTTAACCAGTCTCTGTGTGTAACAGCGGTCCTGAACTGGAAGAAACTGCAATCACTCCATCACAGAGAAAGGATTTGATAGAAACAAGCAGCTGCAGAGACTATTGGAGCAGGAACCCAATTGCTTCAACAGTACTTTCATTTAGCAAAAGCAACATCACAATCTGAAATCAAAGGCTAAATACTTGTGCCACCTATTGATAGAACTTCAGATTTCGGGAGCTTGAAAATGAAGTGTAAAACAGGAGCTTTGATGAAGACTGAGTGTACTTCAGTGTGGCAAAGCATATTATTACAGCTGACTGGTCTCCACTTACGTGTTTGAATCAGGGTCACAAAAGAGTGTGCTATTTAAAATGGTCTTTTACCCTATTAAGGCCAAAATGGCCTTTTGGTTAAACTCCTAAAGGTTCATCCAAAGGGAATGTTACATCCTTCAGAAAACACAACAGCCTGTAGAAAGGAAATGGACTTGATCCACATGTCTTGGTCTTGTTGTGTAACTATAATCATGACTGCATGATGCCTAAGCAGGAGAAACAGCGTGTGGACCAGTATTTGACTGAGGAGAACAATGCCTGTATTTGTTTCAGTGACAACCACGGCTGCGAGTGTTCAGAAGCACCAGGCAGGTCATGCTGAAAATCCTTCAGCAGATCAGAAAACAGCTGCCAGCTCACTTGGGTCTGCAGTGTGGAGAGGAAGAAAAGGAAGAACCCATCTCTGCAGATCCATGAGGAAGAGCAGAGGTTCCCTGGGAACATTTCTGCAGGGTGGGAGTCGCTGCTGGTGCCGATGCATTCGCTGGGTCCCAACTTTCTCCCTCTTTCTGGGGGTGCCTGGGAGACTTCACAGACCCCTCGTGCAGCAGCAGCATCTCAGGGAAAGAGGAATTCTAAAACGTGGCAAATCACAGGACCTGCAAGACTTTGAGTGATACAAAACTCAGTGTGCCAGACAACCACAGTGCATTTCATACCTGGAGAGGGAGGGGGGAAGTAAGAGATGGCGAGTGTGTGCACTTAGAGGGGCAGAAAGCAAGAACAAGTGAAAACACTAAAACTGATAAAAGCACAAGACTGAGACAGAAATGGAGAGAAGAAAAATCACTAAAAATAACGTGGGTTCTTCAATGCGCGTAGAAGATAATCTTGAAATACTCTTCCAAATGCTTTTAAAGCTGATTGGGCATTTATATTTGTTTTCTTGCACTTTCTGAAACTTCAGTGGTAAAAGCTGTAAACAGTTCCTCTCCAAGAAGCAAAACAAATCCACCCTGTTCAGACGTTCTGATATGCTACTGCTTGTAAACTTCCTTAAAAAATGCCTTTTGCAACTAAGAAACTTGCCACATGTTTGTAAATGGGAAATTAAAGATAAGAAATCCTGAATAAAGCGAGTTTAGGTGATATTTGCATTCAAAGCACTTTGCAGCTATCAGTCAATTACCACAGTGTGCTTTCTTGCCGTCCCCAATGTGGCTGAAAAATGCAAGCTCACAACTTCTCTGTGAGATAGGTGTTATTAAACCATTTTTCAGAGCTGGAAACAGAGAGGCAGGAGAGGTGGGTGGGTCACCCTGAGTCACGGTGGCAGAGCTGGAAAATAGACCTTTAGTTCAGATTATAAACCAAGACATGGGGAAGTTTTTTCAACAGATCTTTCCATGTCAGGATTTTATAAACCTCCATCATACAGGTGAATTGAAATTGCAGTATCTCCAGACACAATATGCCTCCTACTACTCACAAAACTCGTTTTTCCTTCTTATAATAATTATAATAAAAATACTTCTCCTCCACTGCTTGGGTGCAGGAATCTCTGTGTTATAAGTGGACTCCTTTTTTCTCAGGCAGGACTGGGAGGAGCAGTGGGAGGACAGGGGAATGGGCTGGTGGTGTTTATCAGTTTCAGTTGGCAGCTTACAAGGCATTTGGTGATGTACGTGCCCAGCTTTCACTGTCTGCACTGCTGGCAGATTGTATGACTCCTCTTTATTGCCTTTTTGGCTTTTTCCCTTAAAAACAAACAAGCAATCTACTGTTCCCCGGGGAAGAACAGGTAGTGTTTTTTATATCCAATAAGGAATCCATCCTGGGACACTCATTTTTGCTCTTATTCTGATCATAACAACAGCACTTCTCTTCTACGAGCAGTCATTCACTCAGTTCTTGCTACTAAAGCATTATATAAGTTATTTGCTATGTATAGTTAAATCATATTTTATTTATGACTTTTTTTTCCGATGACAGTTCATTTTGTGCCCAGGCAAAAGTCTTTTGGAGCCAGAGGAAGATTTGCTGTTTTGCATTAATTATCAGAGAGAGCTGCACAGTTTTTTTTCTCCCCAACTATGCAGGGAACAACATTCAAGGAATATTTGGATCCCTCTGCTCAAATGTCAGACAAATCTCTTCTAATGAAAGGTTTTAAATAGTTAAATAGAATGGATTTAGATTTTTCAGTGATTAGAATAGTCCTTAATACAAGACACATCATTTTTCCCCTTGAATACCACGGTGATGTGAGTCTCCTGTTAAAGACTGAGGACGAAATAATTAAAAAAGGCTAAGTGACCTTGAAAGTCGTGTCTTCCTGAGTGTCAACAGGGGCTGTGCACATTAATTAGTGTTTTTCAAACTCCACTCTTAATATTTACCAAATCAGAAAAGCTTTCCATCAGCCAATCAAGGGCAGGACTGGCTGGCCTGTAACTATTGAAATATTTGCCTTTTTTGTGATTTTCTTTATACATGATTTAATTTGCAAAAATGCATTTAATATTTTGTTAAAGAAAGCTCATTTGAAAATATTTGTTTATTACAGCTTCATTTGAAAGCATGCCTATGAATAACAGATTCAATTGCCAGCACTGCAGGGTAGTAACTTCTTATCAATGACAGAAATGTGAGAACAAGGACACAAAAATATGATCTATTAGACAGGACATTAGTTCAAAGGTTGCAAATGCAACTAGTTTTATGAATCAAGATCTTAACAAAATCTTAATTTTAGTATGACTTAAAAAAAAGAATTCTTTGTTTTAATTTTATTTAATAATGAAAAAAAAAACCTGCAAAAAAGAGGTTGGTTAAGCTTTACATTTATTCACTTGTTGTAAAAAAGAGTGAAATGTCTGAAAAATGCCAATATTTAGCAAAGAGAAAATTTTAAGAGCAATGTCTATTTTATTGATAAATTATTTCAGAAGTCTCATAGTCAGGAACAGTGGGCACTAGACTAGACAATCCCATGCTAATAAAAAAGTGAGCAGGGTGAATGTTTTCCAGCAGTTCTGTGCTTGGCCTGTAAGTTACTGTAACCAAAGGACAGAGAAAATGTCTTGTTGAGATTTGGTTGGGTCTTTCAATATTATTTTATTAAATTAGGGTGTGATTACATTCCTAAGAATGTGAAGTAAATAATTTTAAATAAGGAACTTTAATATATTTGTTCTTTACCTAGACAAAGGTTGATCATGATGTATTTGTTGACTCTGAGGACAAATAACCTTGTCAGAGGGTGTCTAATTGCCAACCAATACCATATGTGCTTGCAGAGACTGAAATATGCACTTCTGTTCCTAAATGTATCTCAAGCCAGAGTCAAATTGTGATTCTCTGGTAGAATTTCCCTGCCTTCCTCTTCTAGGGGCTTGGATTACTGCTTGGGTAAAGTGCCCTGCTTCAGTTCCACCAGGTGAAACATTGTGTGAGTAAAAGTATTTCCAGTAAATCGTTTGTAAAGCATAGTAAGATAAATTTTAATTATATAGTCCTCTACGTTACAAGAGTTCCAGCACAAAACTGGTCCAAAGACCAGCTAGATGCAAATAAGTTTTCCTCATCTCATTATCTAAGCTAGCTAATAATTTCTGAAGATTTGAAATGGGCAACAGTCAAGTCTTGATCTTTCTTAACCTTACAGAGACAATGAGCATTTACACTGGGACTGCCTGAAAACAAGCAAGAAAGTTCAAGCACATGCATTTACTTACCCTTTCATGCACATAAATTTATTTTAATCCTGACAGCTCTTAACAGGATTAAGTTAAGGATCACCGGCTTGTATGGGGACTGGCTCTCAGAATGCCACCAGGAAATAAAGATCCTCATCCTTGCCTTAGAATGCAGTAGGATATAAGAGCACTACTTTTCCACTACAGTAGTAGCATTTAAGCCATGCCTTGTAATTGCTTATTTCTTTGGTGTCCCACACACACGTGTGGTATTATTGATATTTTCATACATTATATTAGTTAGTCCCACTCTGACATATTTATTTGTTCTACTTGATTTTTAAATATATAAATATAAATATATAAATATAAATATATATATATAACTAATAGTAATGAATGAAGTAGCTTTAAATCTAATCATTTTGATCTGATAAAGGTAATGCCAATATTATCCTACTGATGCACTTGTGACAACTGAAAGAGGTTTGCCAGAAAGGAAGAACACAACTGCTTTCAAGCTTCTACTCTTGCATTTTGAGCAGCTCAGAAGCAGTTATCTGAGACAGGAAATTTTATTAAGAAGTCAATTATCATTTGAGCTTGAAAATACATTTTATAGTATCCACAGTTTTAGTGTTTTGTTTGGTTTTGCTTTTGTTTTATAAACATGTTTCACTGTCTCCTATTCACATGAGTTGCAGGTTTTGGATCGAAGGTGATTACAGAGGGGGCGAGTAAGACCCAGATCCAGCCTTGCACCTCCAGAAGAGCTCCCAGGCAAGTCTGAACTGAAGTGACCTCCAGGTCCCCAAGACAACCTCTTAAATAATTTAATAGGGCACCTAAGGACCAGCTCAGAGGTGATGTCACCATACCTCAGCTGATTTTATACCCCTGAGCAGGCAGGACCAGGGAAGTTTAGAAATGTCATTTAAGGTACCTCTGAAGGTCATCTACTCCAGCCTGCTTGAAGCAGAATGATCACCAAGACCAGAAATGACAAAAATGACCAGGATGATCACCAAGATCAGGAATGACCGAGATCAGGAATGATTCCATCCCCTTCTGGAAAGACTGTGCAGTCAACACTGGATTACTGAGAGTAATCAGGCAGACGAGAGAGAAAAAGTGAGTTTTCCAGTCTCCTCCCCTGTTATGTTACAGCTGAGAGCTTAAGCTTTTTGCAACGAGCCAACTGCAGCCTTTCTATAAATCATGTCCTTCGCCCACTAACCAGCTGCATTAAAATTAATACAAATGGAAAGAGTAGGTCTTAGATTAGTTAGCAATTGAGTATGGACTACACTTTTATTATCTGTAGATATTAGGCAGTTGCAAGAAGATCTGTTCAGTGCATAGCACACAGCTGAGAACCAAAGGTATGCATCTATAAATTTCATAAATTTATATTGCCCTCTGTGCATATATAGAACTGCTGATTGCATGTACCAGGCATTACAGCACTGAACAAAACTGCTGCTATGGAATTACAGTTTGCAATTTACCTTTCCAGAAAATACCCCTGGAAGCAATGCCCAGGTTTCCTTCTGGCTCTGTGTTGCCTCTAATTTTCCAGCTCTTCTGAACGAAGCAGAGGAAGGTCAAGTGAATGGTCCAAAGTTGCACAGGCACTCCAAGGCTCAGCTGGCTCCTCGGGCTTGCTGCATCCCTTACACCACAACTCTCCTTGCCCCACACAGCATCCCACAGGGAAATGATAGAAGAGGATAATGAGATTGCCAGTTATTTTTCTCTATTAAAGACAGTGAGATGGCCAGTTGTTTTGTCTCTATCAAAGCCTAATGATTTGGTGTTTCTTATGTTCTGGTTTTAATTTAGAAACCTTCCAGGCTGAGGCTGCTACACAGACTTCAGAGAGGCAATACCACAGAAGTACTTGAAGTAATAGACAGCACCTTCCACTTCATCATTATCTTCTTGCCACAGCTCTATTTGTTTTGTACTCTCCCTGATCTGAATTTGTGAAATGGAGTTCTTGACTTGGATGAAGCACCGCAGAAGACCCTTTGAAAGCACACTGACATAGAGATGGAGAGCTGGAGTCTGTTCCCACAAAATCAGCAATAAAAGTGACTTCAGTCAGCGCAGGGTGAGGCAGGGAATGGCTCGGTGCAGCGGCGCACCACTGGTTGCAGTGACCTGTTTCAGTGGGTTTGAAAGCCAGTTTTTGAGGAAGACAGACTCCATCCTGCTTTGCCATCAAACTGAGGTCAGGCAGAGCCCCTGCAGGCTGCAGGATCTGACACTGAGAACAGCTAAATTTTTTATTTTTTTTTTTTTGGTGGGCTGACCACATTTTTCAAGTGCAAACGTTGAAGCACTTTGAAAATGAATTGCATATAAGCAATTTAAATAAATTAAGATCTGCAGCTTGCTGGTATCCCAGTATTTTTAATGTAATTAATAGCATATCAAATGGATTGCTCTTCTAAGGTAGGTGAATTATCAGAGAGATGCCTGTTATCTACTACAAATGCTTTTTTGTTACGTGCTAGGTTTTCTGAAGGTCAACCATGCTGTGATGTGAGTGACTGTTCGAAATATTAGCAATTTCTACCCTGTACCTTTCCTGTTATTATTATGAGAATTGCATAAATACTCAACCTTTGACTTAGTTTTGACAAAAAAAGATGGTGTGTTGCCTACACTGACACAGCAACTGTAGCATGTGGGAAAACAGAAAACGGATCTTGTTTTCCATTCACTGAAACTGTAGGGTGAAATGACTGCTTGAGAGGTTAAATCCCAGTTTGAGTTGCAAGTCAGGTGAAACAATGAAAAATTGTGCTTTGATGAGTCAGATTTAAGAACGTTGCTGTAATGAAGCATAATTATAATGACAGAAATTAAGGACAGTATTATGATAATTGAAAACTCTGTTGTGGCAGATATTAAAAGACCCTGGAGTTCCGGGGCTGTTAAACATTACCATTAAAATCCTGGTAATTAGAAATACTTGACAAAGGATGGGTGAACATTTAGTAGAACAAAACCTTAACTATTAGTTTCTGATAATCCTGTTAAATTGCACACTGAACACATGTTTAAGTCTCCTGTGACTGATACTGCTTGATGGCAAAGTTGGTTTCCAGCATGTAAACCTTCCATCTTAATGTTTTAGAAACAGATTTAAGCAATCAGAAAAAAAAAATAGAGAAAGAGAGAAGAAAATACTAGGAAAGCTCTTGTACTTTAAGCCACTGCTTTAATCAAGCACAGACAAGATATATGAAGGTCTAACTCCCATGAAAGTTAGTTTGTGATCCTGTTCTTTGCATTGTATGACTGAAATGTCCTAGTTCCTGTACAGCTCTCTAAAGTTCATTTCAGGCTGAGCTCGTGTCTGTATGATGGCCATTATTCTACTCTCTTTGGTGAATTTTTTGGGTGCTTTTTCTCTAAGTAATGGAGCTGTTTATATTTTCTACTTGGAGAGATCCCCTTAGTTTATCTTAGTTTATGCTTGGGTTACAAGAGGAGCTGCTTCTGATCATCCATGTAGAGATCAAGTGCAGTGAAAGGTCACCCAAAAGACCAAGGACATGTAAGAGTCAAAGGTAATTTTCCAAGTGGTATGTACCAAGACAGGTAAGACTTGATTAGTTTGTGGATTATTTTCAACCACTTGAAAATGAAGTGGATGGGGTCCTGGAACACAAAGAAAGAAATTGCTGGACTATTCTTATTAGAGCTAATTTAGTAGAATTTGCCACTTAAGCAGCAAGCAGCATCCATTATATTAGGAGGTCCAACCCCATAAAGCCACAGTCCTGGCAGCCCCAGTGAAGAAGTCATGGTGTCCATAGCAACACACTGCAGAGTGAGGTGTTTCTGCTCCTCCTCAGCTCCCACCCTGGCACTGCCAGGACACGGACCAGCTGTGTGTGACGGATCCTCTTTGTGTCACCACTGCTTCACCTCCACATTACAACCCTTGTTTCCCCCGCAAAGAGCATCTGCTCTCTGCATGACATGTTTTTAATGTGCTGATTTATCATTGTCAGGTACAGGATTTTTATTGCTGAATTTTGAATATTGTATTTAAGGCGTCTTTTTTTCTCTTTTTTTGATTACACATATTTTACATATAAATTGCTTCATATTACATAAAATGTACTTCTCGAGCAGTCTCATTCTCAAGTCTCTTACGTTTTGGTACTTTCCTCTGCATGGCTAAGTGGATGTGAATGTTGTCTGCTTGGGATAACTGCAACCCGGGCTACAGCTCTGCAGTAGCAATTCCCCCTTGCTTGGGCTTGGGATGTGGTGTTTAAGGAAACAGGATTTTGGGTTCTGACTGCAAATTTCAGCTGTATCTGCACAGTGGGTGGCTCGGAATTCTGAGATTTCTGAGAGGAGCCCAGAAATGCCACCGCCAGCTCTGAGCAACCTGGCTGGAGGCTAAGTCATGGAGCTCAGGAAAAGCATTGCTGACATGGAACCATTTCTGCCCTCCCGGGAAAGGGGCAGGGAATAGGCAAAACAGCTGGTGGGCCCTCTGTGAGGCAGTGCAACCACAGGAGCACTCATCCCTGGAAGCTGTCAGACCCTGAAGAGTTATGAGAGGATGCTGGCTCTTGTCTTTGGAGCAGCTCAGTGGTGAGCAGGTCTGCAGCCACACAGCAGCAGCCGGGCTCTCTGGGAGAGATCAGCTGCTGTTTGCAGCCTGTGGCCCCAGGGAACTGGTGATCTGGTGTGCCTCATGTCTCTGCAGGGCCAGGAGAAGAAGGGTGCAGCAGCAGCCTGAGACCGACTGCCTGGAGGGGGTCAGGCTGGCTCTGCCTTCCACCCACACCCAGCAATGGGTCTCCCTGGGATGGGGGCCACTAGAGATGTGAAAAGGGCAGCAGCTGAAGTCAGGATGAAAGAGAGGAAGAAATAGTCTCCGCAAAAGTATGTTGGCACAGATACGTGCCTGTGCTGGACTCTGTTTCACTCTAGGTCATTAAGGTCATTCTCATATCAGAATTTGCTTTTACTCTTAGATCTTGCTGAAGGTGTTCCAATATCCAAGAAATAAGTTTTGTCCTAAACATTTGTAGATAATATGAAATATTCATAATCATTTATTGCTTTCTTAGCACTGTAATATGGAAGCACTGAGACCTAAGCAAGTATGACAAATTTCTGTTCCTGCTGGCATCAGAAAAATTACTTGCATCATGTTTCAGACTTTGAGTTCATATAAAGTATTCATGAAGATACATGCCAGCTCACTCAGTACGGGGAGCAGCTCAGAAATTCTGCACTGAAACATGACGTTCCTCAGATAGCTGGAAAGTCTCCAGGTATTGTGTCAGCCCACAATTGGTTGAATATCATCAAATGAGCAGCCAAATTTCTCACACTGCCTTTGGATGATCATTTCCAGCTGGTGACCGACCATGTCATATTGTAATGGCTGTAACAGTTCTTGAAGTAAGCAAAAAGGTTAAGTACAATTTGATCTTGTAGAGAGAGACTCCTAAAAATGCTCTTTCCCCTCCCTAGCTCCCATCCAAAGGCAGAAACACCATCAAAGTACTCCTTTGTGGGATCTTACTCCATGACAACCAAACAGCCAGGAGACGAGGTGCTGTTTGCAGATGTGACCAGTAGCTTAGGAAGGAAAAGGACACAATACAGGCTGCCAAAAAAAGAAGCAAGAGAGTCAGCAAATGTAATGAAATATCTGCTCAGCAAGGGCAGAAACAAAGAATAAAATGTTACAAGAACTGGAAAAGAAAGGGACAGCTTATTGCTGGAGAAGAGCATATGTAATTAGGTTATTCTACACCAACTGTAGAGAAGACTGAAAATCCTAGAAGGAGGTAAAGACACTACCAGGTCATGGCTAGAATGCAGCTTGTAGGAGATTGAAATTTCTGGAAAAGAAATCTTTCAAAGAAATATTTCTTCTTGCTTGTGAGAAGGGGATCTTCCTCCCATCACCAGGAATTTCATAAAGGCAATTGTAAAAATGTTTAGTTTTATGTATCATAGAATTATTTGGATTGGAAGGGTCCTTAAAGCTCATCTTGTTCCAATCCCCCTCCCGTGAGCAGGGACACCTTCCACCAGACTCGGTTGCTCAAAACCACATCCGACCTGACCTTGAACACTTCCAGGGATGGGGCAGCCACAGCTTCTCTGGGCAACCTCTGCCAGGGCCTGCCCACCCTCACAGTGAAGAATTTCGTCCTAATATCTGATCCAACCCTGCCCTCTGCCAGTTTGAAACCATTCCCCCTTGTCCTGTCACTACATGCCCTTGAAAAAAGTCCCTCTCCAGCTGTCTTGTAAGTCCCCTTTAGGTACTAGAGGGCTGATATCTATCAGTAACATTTTTTTTTCCTGCAAGAAGGAGTATCAGGGTGCTGCAGGAAATAACCTGTAAGTGCAGTTCTGTGAGCTGTGAAATCCTGAAGCAACTTTGCCCATCGTTGTTCCGTGCAGCCTGGCTGCTTCCCAGGGAGCGCAGAGCAAAGTAGTTGAAATAACACCACCATCTGCTGGGCAGCTGGTAAATCCAGGCAAGGAAGAGCTCCTTCAGAGAGGAAAGTGTGTGTGACTCCCAGCCACTGCTTCTCCCAGAACATGCTTGGTAAGCCCTCGTCACGTAATTCTTCATTATTTCACTTATTAATGCTGACTGATGCTTTCCCAGCCCGCTTTCTATGTAAGACAGCTAAATAGATACACAATAAAAAATAGAAAAAAAATGTGTGCCTTGCATGGCATAAGGAGGGAAATGGGGGCCATTTTTCACGGTATTTCTGTGTGGGGAGCAACACCAGTAGAGCAGCTGTGCCCTGTAAAATATATATTATTTTAATTCCCATCAGGATTGATATTATTTGCTCTCTCAGATCTGTTGCTAGATCTCATGCAGAGGCACCCATCAAGCCTGTGACACAGAAACCTGGAAATAACAATGCCCACTGACAGGTTGAGGTGCACGTCATGGCCAGATGTGGGGAACAGCATGTCACAAAGACCCAGAAGTGATTGCTGCAGGATTTCTTGTTGGTGGATGTATTAGTCTTACTGTAGCCCCCATCCAAGGTTATTTCTGATACAAATGTTTTCCAGTGATGATAAGGGGATAGGTGGTATCCTGCAAAAATGAGCTGGAAAGCCACAAGCCTACCAGTTCAGCTGACACGGGTAAGGCAAATCATCTTCTCTAGCCTGAGGCACAAACAAGGATGATGGGGCTGGTACTGCATGAAGCATTTCCCCTGCCTTGCCAAATGACCGGAGACTTGCTAACAGCTGGATCAGTGGAGAATAGCTTTCAGAGGAGCCAGAAAACAGGCTGAAACATGTGTCTATTGATGTGGGGAGACAATCTGCTGGGGTCCCTAGAAAGGAACATGGGTGACAGCCCTCGTGTGGAGAGACAGTAAGATGTATGAAGTATTCTTCATTCTGCAGATGAAGAATAGCTGGAGTTATGTGAGACCTTCCCCCACTCTGTCAGCCCTTTGAGATTTTACAAACTTATAAAAGCTCTTAACACCTCCTGCTATTTCAGACCCCCCTGGCGGAAAGGAAAAATAGGAAGAAGTCATTCAACCTCCTCACACTCCTGCTCGGTGCTACCCAAATTTCAAATGCTTTCCTTGGGTGGAAGAGATGCCCAGAGGAGACACCTGAGCTGCAAAGGTTTCCTGGGGGCAGGACAGTGCCACGTGCAATGAAACACTGCTGGGTGAGGATCCTGAGGCTGGATGAAGAACTTGGGCATTTTCTTACAGGATACAATGTGGAGATGGGGGAATATTCCTTAATGCAAGGCTGAGCTTAAGTACAAATTTACAACAGTTTTCCTCCTGTAAAAATCAGTGCAACAAAAGAATCACTGGGGGTATTTAAGGTGGGTTTGGTTTTTTCCGTGTGACTTTTAGATGAGATTCTGTTTAGTGCTAATGTATATTTTAACAGCTGAATGGTGGTAAATCCCTGGCCTCAGAGACCTACCTTCCCTCTCAGGAAAAAAAATAAAAATCCTTCCTTCTAATATATTTATTCACTATTATTTACTTACAAATGAAAATTAATAGCATCAGATTGCCAGGGTGCAACTTTTCCATGAGTAGCAGGAGCATCAGTGGGCCCTGTGCATTTATAATGATTAAATATCATTGGTGTCTGTCACACTTGAATGAAGCTCCACCAGGAGCTGACAATCTTATTCAGAAAGAACTGGGACGACAATTTTTTATGTGTTTTTTTTTTTTTTAACCTGTTACCTATCCCCAAGTTATCCTCTGACTTATGCCAGGCTATCTTTATTGACCAAGAGATGTACCTGCTTCAGCACAGATTCTAATACGATGCAGAGAATGTGGTCAGCAAGCTCACACGAAATTTATACAGCCATCAGAACTATCAAGGAATTATTTTCAATAGGACAACTGAGAGCAATCACAGTACTGAATATCAGAATATCAAATGAGAGAGTATTGTAATATTGCCAAAATATTTATCAAATAAAGTAGGGAGAGGATATTTTCAGTTCAGCTGTGGAATGATCACGTCTGAACAACTGGGATCCTGTGAGTATTTTTGAACAGAATGACCTTCAGGCTGTGATGACTCTGCAAATTATACATGTCAGTAAAGGAACAGTGTTGCTTCTCCTGATGTTACTGCTTCAAAGAACATCATGCAGAGGAAGGAGACATATTTAAATGCAATTTTACAATTGGGTCATCTGAAAGAGTTCTGTGTGCTTTGCAATTGCTTTCTTGAAAACACCAGTATCAGACCTTTTTTTTTTTTTTGCAAATTTTCCTTCAACAGATTTTTTGATTTAAAGTATCCTGTTTATTGTGAAGTGTCAATTTAACTGTGCCATCCCTATGTATTATCATCAAGGCAAGCTGGTTTAGTTAACCCAGGAAAATATTGTTTTCTGGGAACACAAACACTAATAAAGCTGTTGGTGCAATAAATTATTTTCTTTTGTGTGGAGATCAAGTAATTCAGTGCTCACTTCAGAAAAGACAATACAACATATATTGTGAGCCCATTAACAGCAACAACAAATCCTTCCTGGCTCTAGAGGAAGAATTAATTATTTACATGTTTCTCATTAACTTTTTACCTACTGTTAACAGTGGGGTTTTTTTTAAAAAAATCCTTTCTGTCTGTGATCAAAGTTTTCAACGAGCCCATTTACAAGCAGCATATTTAGCCATTTTTAATTATTTGCAGTCTGTCACAAAATGACATTAGCAATTTGTAAGCACTGCTGAAATGCTGCAGGTATTCCAGAAATTCCTGGAAGACAAGTCTTTTGGAGGGGCCAGTGCTTTCATTCCCTGCCCATGCATCTTGTGCAAATATATCAGATGCCACATATCTCTTGTCTTCAGCTTACAAAAGAGCAGCAAATCTCCTCACAAGGCTTGAAGCTGACTGACTGTACACTCATCTGTGGATCTGGTGGCCACATATTTCTCTGGAGCTCTGTCTCTGCCTTAGCACACTCTGGTGGCATTGTTAGTGGGATCTAAGCCAAAAGAAAACAGGCTCCTACTGCTAATTTAGGGGAAAAATCACAAGATTTTTTCCAGCTAAACCTGGACTTGGTTTTGGTAAGATAGTCTCGGATAAACTTCTGACAAAATGGTCTTCATATTTCATCTGAAAAACTTATAGAGTCAGTACAGTTCTTAATAATTTCAACTAAAAATGTCTTTTTGTAACTTTTTACCTCAGTTAGAAAGTCAGAACTTGTCCAAAGATATTTGCATTTATTCTTTGCTTTAATGAACCACTTGGACTCTTATGTCTCTGCGAGCCTCTGCAAGTGAATCTTTTACTAATTGATTCAACTTCCAAACAGTTTAAATAAATAAATTAAAAACAACCAAACAAAAAAACAACAGAGAAGGCTAATATAATGAGAATTAGATTCTTAGATTTATTGATTCACACTACAAAAAGGACCATGCCTTCCCAAGGAGGCTGTTGATGTTCCTTTGCATCACTGCTGTGCCTTATTCCCTCTTGCTTGTCCCCAGCTCCTGGTGCCTGGCTCTCCAGGGACACGAGCCCTGCTCAGGGGTGGTAATGTGGGGTTTATTCAAAGGCTGAAATTGAGGCTATTGCAACAGTTCCTGCCCCATGGAACAGCCAAGTTCTGCCCTGTGGCCCACTCCGAACTTGAGAGACGCCTTTGTGATGTGACAAGCCAGACTGTTCATTTTATCAAGCATTGCCCAGCACCAGCTGCTTGTGAGGAGACTTCAGCAAACCTGATAATGAGCACTGGGGGAATAACAGAAGTTTCATCTTCAGCTGAACAGTAGTTGGCTCCCATCTTAAATATTTCATGTCCATTATACATCCTGTAAAAGGTTTGTGTAAGCCCTTGGCTTTCAGATTGGTATTTAGCCTGCATTAAACACACATAGCAAATTCAATGTAGTGTAATGCTATTGAGTATCACAGATTTGAGATTTATTACCAAAGGAAATTGCACTGAAAGAATTTATTGGGAACAAAACAAAACCTGTGACTTGGTGATGGATGACTTTGTTCTCCAGTCTTACAACAATTATTTAACAAAGCATTTGGTACATTTGACTTTAGGCCAAACAACGATGCAAGTTGACATTTTCTAGAATATTTTAAAAAAATGAACAATTTGCAACACATTAGTAAGCCTCCAAAAGAGCAAAGCACATTTAGATAGAGTTATGAAATCAGATACCTTGATAACTTAGCCAGTGGTATTTAGTCATAATTTAGCCATTGATATTGAGTCAGTTCTACTAAGTGTATAACAAAATGGTGTAACAAAATGAATCATAAGCTCCATGTCCCTTAATGCTACTTATTGAGTTAACTCTTCAGCGAGATGCCATTACCTGCAGTGATTACACGCTCACAGCATGGAAGTCAAAAGCAAATCTGGCAGGTGCAAACATCTGCTTCTTTATTTATAGCTGCAGAGCAAAAGTGTCCTGTAACCCAGTCTGCTCCAACTTGGACCAGAATTTTAGAAAGCTTTGGGCATGCTGGGGGAAAAAAAAGCTTTCCTTCCTCCAGTGCAATTTTCTGAGAACTTATTTAGCTTCATCCAGATTTTCTAGCTGGGTAGATAAATGGTTTGGCTAGATTTTTGAAAGTATTGTGAATGATGAAAAGAGGTTTGCAGACCATTATTTTAGGCTAATAAATAATATTAGCCTAGTGATAGGTGCTAATGGGAAACACTGTGTCAGTGTTTTATTGTGAGTAACATACACAGAGCTGGGCTGTGAGGTAATTGTGAAAATGTACTTTGTGCTGCTCTGGCACCAAACTCGAAGTGAAAGGGTCTGGGCAGCCCCATCAGACCACTCAGCCAAAGATGAGGGGAAGAGTTAGTCGGGATGGAACAACAAACATCACCTTTTCCACACATCTATTAGAGAAATAGCTGCTTTAATGGGCTTCCAACCGTTAAAAGGTAGAATTAGAAGCTGAATTAGAGTATTCAATTAACAAGCAGTCAGCTGTGTAAAACCTATCCTGTGACACTGGTGCTCTGAAATCCAAACAGGTAAATGTTATTAAAGTCTCTAATAGAGTAAAAAGGTTTTTTTTTTTTTTTTCCTTGGGTTTATATAAATAAATATCATAACACTTTTATAAGGTTTGCTGTGATAGACCACTAGTTTCATGCACCTGCATTGCATTGGTCTGAGCCACAATAAAAAATAAAACCAAACCCAGAAACATTATGCCTCTTGTGTTTGAATTGTTCTCATGAACCTTCGAAAGCAGCAACTGCAGAGTTTTTGGGTGTTTAATAGCAAATCTCACGTTGCCAATAAAAGTGAAAGGGTGAAAAAGCAAGTGGAGAAGGGAACAATGGGAATAACCTACTGTAGGCAAGATCTGAGTTTTAGGAACATTAGAAGCCAGGGGTCACTGTACTGAAGGTGAAACAACCCTTAAAAGGGTGGCTAATCCAAAATGAGGTAATAAAAATGCCAAAATAAACAGCAATGGAAAAGTGGGGCAAAAAGAAAGGAATCACTCAAAAAATTGCCTGAGGGAGGTCTGTGTATGGTGGGAGACAGCAACACAATTATTTAAGAGCAGCCCATTATCTACTGCCCAGAAAGTCACACGGGTTTGCAATGTGGAGTTATGATTGCAATTTATGTGATATTTGGAATGAAGGCTTACCTTGGTGAAAAAAACCCCAAACTCATGAAATAAAACCTATAAACCTATTCTAGAACCTTCATTCCCTCTAAAATGTTACTGGTCTATAACAATAAATATTATTCCATTAATTTTATATTACTAGGGTTTCAAAGGCAGTGGAATTAGATGAGATCTCTTCACAAGAGATGAATTGAAGAGACAACTGTTATTTATAAGAGCTGAAATAATGTGTTTGCAGTGCCTCTGTTTTTATTTAACACCTGCTTTTCCCTCCACACAATTTTCTTCAGAAAAAGTCAGTAATGAATTGATTTTTACCCATCTCAAAAGATGAAAAATCAGAATTTGCAAGATGTCTGCTTGAGAATACTGAACAGAGGAAACCTTGTGGAAAATGAATTATTGGGCTGGCTATAAATTGACCCTTAACTCCCATGAGGTCTTCCTGAGCTCTGTTGGAAACTTGCTTTTCCCGTGGGGTGATGTGTATAAATCAGATTAACTTCACTGAGACCACTGGAGTAAATCTATCTGAGGCAACACAGCGCTCTATTTCCTACATTTCTCTAGTTTCTGGTATTTTTAAGATGGCCACTTAGAGGTTTATGACAGTGTTATCAGTAAAAAAGCAGAGATTTTGAAACAGTGTCTGTAAGAGGTGGAGGAGAGTCTCCCATCCATGGCTGGATTATGCTGTTTATGACCTGTATTTCAGCAGCTCCTGTTCCACCTTCCACCAACTCATATATTCCCCACATACCTTGTCTCATCTGAAGAGTTTATAATTATTGTTTAATACCGGAAATGGAAGCTTATGAGATATACCCCTTCCCTTTTCTTCTTAATGTATTCTGGAAAATCCCTGAAGAAGCCCTAGAAAGAAGCAAAAGGGAAAAGCAGGGAGCAGCATGTCCCTGTGGATGAGAGTTGAGGTGCCATGGCTGATTTATAGGCCTGGAAAATATTTGCAATGCCCATATTATACTTGTTCTGGGGATAAAGAGAGGATTTAATTCACTAGTGCTATCAATCTGTTACCTTTCAAGGCAGTAAATTCACTAAATTCAGTAAAGAAAGCAATTCAGCTTCATGTAGTTGTTGTTATAATATATCATTTATCATTTACTGTATGTAAGTACCAATAGCACAAACATTTAAAATCATCAAAAGAACCATAAAGAGATGAAAGAAAAAATGTTTCAGAATAAATCTCTGTCTTTTCCAAAGCAATCTACTCTGTGATAAGGTTATAGAGTGAAACATATGTCACTGTGAGCTTGGCATAAAATTCTTATTTGTAATTGCAAATGTTTTAACAAAATGGTTAAAGCTCATTTCCTATTTGTGTATGACACAGGGAGGAAGAAAAGGGGAAACCTTAAAAGCACACTTATATGCCTTGGTTTCCTCTACAGTGATGCAGCAAGGTTTCTCCAGGAGATTTCTCAGAGATCCCAAAACTGTACATTATGGTGAGCATCCTATGGAGGAATCTAACTGTCCTTCCCAAATCGGGGGGGATGCCTCTCTGTCGAAGCTAACACTTTGGACCTTATATGATAGTGAAGAATATTCCCATTAATACTTAGATTAACCTATCATCTCTGAAAAGAAACAAATTATTTGCAACCTTTTTATTTCCTGAGTGAATTTAGGAAGGCAATTGAATCAAATTTGGGGCGTGATCCACACTGTAACAATTGCATTTCACTGCCACTTGTTTTCATTTGCCCACTAGTTAGCCACATTTTTTTAATATTTTTATACAATTTATATAATATCTTCAGTACAGGTATGATTTTTGTTGGTTTTTTTTTTTATTTACTCCTAGCATCCCTTGCCTGCTCAGCAGCCTAAAAGACTTGCAAAGGCAACATCTGTGTCGAAGAAGCAGAGGGAGCCACCAGGTCTGCTCAAGAGGAGCCCTGCCAAGGCCACTTGCAGAAATCAAGCTCTCTTTGAACACAACATCTGCTTACACAGACTCTCTTTTCAAGATTGTAACAGCCAAGATGGAAAAGGAGGATGAAAGACAAGATGACAGACATGTGCATAGTCAGTTTTAATGCTGGTTGTAGGCTGGTTTTAATCCAAGCCAAATTCCCACCTTTTGTTACTGAACCTGGTGGTTCTGCTCTGATTCTCGTTATTACTCCTGGCTGGGACATCTAGGAGGGGATTGGCACTGTGCTGGTTGCCCTTTATGGTTTTGATTTCTTCAAAAAGAAAGGTCCCTGGAAAAGGCTGAATGAAATGGTTCAAGGTGGGAGCAACACCTCTCCACTTCATGCCTTTCTGCCTCCAATACTGATGAAAATCTCCCACGGAATGCTTTTCTACTGCCGTTTCAAAGGAAACTCTTTCCCAAATGGAAAGTTCCCTCAGTGAGAAAATTCAGTTTGCAAATTTCTTGAGTAATAATTCTTTGTGCATTGGTGTTATCTGTCCATTATCAAGGTTATCAGCAGCCATTTCTCTTACCCTTTCTTCTTACTATTGAGACAAGATAAGTCAAGGCTTAGGGAGAAGAGGCAAAGAAGTGTTTAAAAGTGGTTACAGGGAACAGATGTAATGCTTTTGATAGGTTCACTTATGCTGTGTCAGAGCCCAAGTGCTCATGCTCTTCCTACCCTTAAAATACCTGGATATAATCATTAGGTTTCTTCATTTTATCTCTGCTTTAGAGTTTGAAATCCCATAGTTTAGCTCAATGGCTAATGAGGAGTGATGCTCTGAAAGCCATCAGAGTTCTCCCTCCCACAAGGGAATTAGAAGCTAAAAGATAAACACAGCAAATGATCTAATGCAGAAATCATCCCCTCTACTCCCAGAGCTCTGCAAAGGGGATATGTTTATGTATAATAAATTATTACTCTAAAAACCACTAGTCCTCACTTAAATGAAGGGCTTGGTCCTGTAAATTACATGTACAACTTGTCTTAAATGTTGTGCTCTGTACACAAGAACACAAAACAGAAAAATACGAGCTCTGATCACTGACCACTGATTATTTCCCCAAAGTGGGCAGAAGCTGAGATGAAGTTCTTGCAGTTCAATGCCACTTGAAATAAGAGATAAAGAGCTGTAGTTTGGACTAACAAGGTGTGTGAAGACTGTACCTTTGTTATGATATATATGTTTGGCATCTTTCTCAAATATGTGGCCAGAGATGACTAAAAGAAATAAAAGCCAGCAACAGAGAGAGAAAATATCAGATCAGAGCCCTTTCTCATCCCTTTGAGAAAAATCCTTTGGTGAGAGGAGTCCTTACTGGAGACTGCTGGGACTTGGTTAAAATCCATTATGCCAAACTTTTCACCTGCTTGGAAGCTGCAGAAAGGATTGGAAGAGTCAGTGGACACAGCCAGCCCATACCAAGAGAGAGGGGACTGCCCTGGGAGCACAGTGACAATATTTCTTGCCACTGCACTTGGCAGGTATTTTCAGTCAGATAAAAAAAGAAAGCAAACAAAAAATGGACAGAGGAGGGTTTTGCATGTGAGAATGTGTCAATTCAGACTTGTAAAAGAAAAAAAGAATTATACTATTCAGTGAAGATGTCTTTTCCCTCTGAAGGACCCTGTCCCTCTAGGAAAGTGTGTGTACAGGCAGGGTCACGCTCTTTATGTCACCCCTGAATAACAAATCTCTTCTCTGCCTAGAAAGCCACCCCAGGGGACAGCCTGGCAGTCAGGGTATTCCTCACAGGGAGCAGAAGGAAAGGAAGGATTCTACAGCTGCCCACTGGCACAAGTGCAATAGCAAAGCATCAGTCACACTCAGGTTTTGAGGAGCAGACCATGGAATATCCCTCTCCTCTCCTTGCCCGGGCTCCCAGGTAGGCAGACACTTCCACGTGACCTTCAGAAGTACCTGAGTGATGGGACTCATCCCTCAAAACTCCACTCCAGCCCAGGCCTTCTGCCTGCAACTATCCTACACTGACTGGGGAGCCTCAATATGGTTGGAACAAAGCGCCAAAAAATCCCATCTTTGGAGTCCTTTGTTTGCATTTTTGTCATTATGTTGCCACTCAGTCCCATTGTGAGGTTTGGTTCTGCATCTGAAGAAAAAAGCAAAGATTGTTATTCTTAATGCTCTTCCCACAGCCTCCCTCCTACCTCTGCTTATCTCCCTGGCTGCCCTGTCCTCTCCATCCGAGCCAGCCCAGCTCCTCCAGCCCATCCCCAGTGGGAAAGTTCAGGCAAACGCTGTCTCTTTCTTATAAAGGGAAGACATCTAAATACCTACGTGCGTATCCATCAGACAATTTTTGGCCAAGTCTGAAATGCTGCTGCCAGCTTCCAGCTGGGACTTTTGGCTTGTTTGGATTCCCTGTCTCCATCCCCAGCATTGAAAATTAATTTAATACCAGAGAGACTGGTGTAGGGGCCTCATGATGTGCTGGGGTTTTGTACAGACAGTGAGCTCTTTTGAATGTTCACTACCTACACTTGACTACACCACTTTTCTGAGGAGTTTCAGGTTCTCCTCTTGTTCAGGTTAATGGTGTGGAAACTATGCGAGTATTTTCCAATATTTTTATGTGAGTTCTCCATGGTTTTAGTTTCACATTATTTTTTAGAATGATGTATGGGGGGGGAAGGGAGAAGGTGGTGTTCACTACTGTTTGTGGCTTCTGTGAGGTCTTGGCTTGGGGTGGGAGAATGGGAAACAGAGAACATTTGCACCTTGTGGTCTGATCTGTTGATCTTCCTGAAACGAAGGGAGACATATCCAGCCCTGGAAAACTTAGCTGAGACAATGGGAAGTTTCATTTCATCTTTACCACCTCCAAAGGCTCCCCTTGATTAAAACATGCTTAAGGAGAAAACAGGTAAGGGGTAAACAAGTCTACAAAAGTGTCGCTTCCACTTACAAGTTTTTTGCCTGTTTACTTTGCTTTCTGTATACAAGAGACCAACAAAGACTGGATTCTTTGTGGAAAGCTCTCTTCCTTTGTTGGAAATTGAGTTTGATTGCCAATATTTTGGCAAGAATAAAACTCCACTCTCAACAGATTTCAGAGCGATGCCTTTTAGGGAAAATTTAGTGTCAAAGGAAGATTGGACCCCTACCAGTGTGCAGAAACTGACACAAATAAATCCAAGCATTAACTCAGAAAGCCATATGAAAGTAGAAATTGGGTGCTGTTAAAAACAAACTATTTTTTTCTTTGAATATGTTTGTACTCCAGAAATGGATGGGGATCTCTTATGAAAAAAATTCAGAAACACTGGATTCTTAATTATCTTGAAAGAGTATACTCCAAACATCAGTAAAATCAATGGAAATACTCACAGAGGCTCCCAAAGGGCTCCCAGTCCTGTGAGATGACTAATCCAATGAGACTACTGAAAGCAGTGATTTTGCAACATCAAAATCCAAAATCAAAACGAAGAACAAAGTTTTCAAAGTTTCTTCTTAAACCGCCCATATTTCCCTCAGGGAATCCAATGGCAAAACTCCTCAAGGAATGTAGTTAAGCCAAATGAACAACCATTTAAACTCCTTGGCTCTACTGCAAAACAATTTTAACAGCTTTGTGTATGCTTTTCCATTAAATGTTCCTCACAGTGATTTGTGTGGAATGTTTACAGGCTTGCATATTACTCTCTTATCAGATAATTCACAATATCCTCACTTAAACAAGCAGACAAAATAATCAGACTTGACAAGTCAAAGAATGGGAGTGCTGGTAGAAATGGAAAGCACCGAACAGTGGGTGGGGATGCAATATTTTCTAAATAAAACACCATGAATATCAGGCTATAGGATGTGATTTGATAGCAAATGCCTCTAGTTTTGCATTAAGCTGGTAATATGCATTGCCACACAATAAACTGCTCACACTGACTGGAAGCAGCACAAAGGACCCATGTGGCAGCAACAGGGCATTTTGCAATGAGGCCAAACTTCAGAAAAATGTGATTGAGCAACATGAGGGATGGAATTCTTCCCCTGCCTTTTGCTTCTGTCTCTTATTGCGCCGCTCTTGCCCGTGAGACGACACCCTGAAATGCGCGTCTCATTTTTCAGGATAAACAGATATGACTGCAATAATCTGAAGTTAGTGCTGCCTGCTTTAAAATCCTGCTGAGCTGGCAAGGTTTGGTTTACAGCCCTAATTTGTGCAGGATCCCCTCCTACCCCCGAGGTACGGGCTGTCCTCGCCCTCCGTGTCCGTGTAAATCCCAGCAGCTGCAGCCCCAGCAGCTGCAGGGACACGTGTGCTCTGCTGGTCTGTGGGAGGGGGTGAGTGTGGTTTCTCTGTGGCTGGAGGGCTTCCCTCTTGGAAATTCTGGGATTAATGACACATTAAACCCTTCTCCAAGAGAGTGCATTGAAAAGAGTGAAAGAAAGGGGGGAAAAGAAGAAAAATTTGAAAGAGGCAGGAGGGCTGATGGCTTTTCCTGCAAAGTTTAGGACTTTGAAAGTTAACTTCTAACAGCTGCAGATGCAGGGATAAAGCCACCCTTGGACACTATGCAGCAGCTCCTTCCTTTCCATCAGCATCTCCAACTTGTTGCCTGGCTCTGTTGGATTCCCCTGTTGGCCATTAGCGCTGAGTCAGCGCCAGTAGGTAAGGATTTTGTACTTTTTAATTATTTGATAGTCGTTTGGGTGATGGAGTTCATGTGTATTTTAAACTGAGATGATCTGGCTTATGTTTGCTGTTGAATGCAGATTAGAGTGATAGAGGGCTATTATTAGAAAGAGTCTCCCAAACAGAATGGAGGTAATGTTAAAATAAACACCTAAGGTAATGGAGAAGGTCACAGTGACAATCAAAAATGCTTGTAGAACATGATGTATATAGGTAATTACAGAACTTTCACTTTCCTTCTTTCTTTCTTTTCTTTCTTTTTAAAGAAATTAAAGACTTGTGAAAATTCTTGCTAACTACTAGAAACAAAAAATCAAACTCTTTAAAGAATATACACAATATTCTCCCATAAATGGAATATATTAAATGAACTATAAAAGGGAAGAAAAACCCCATTAAAATAAAAATCCATTCCTCAAGGAAAGAATTATATATACCATATATCAGAGCAACATTATAGATTATTTAATTACACATATAATAATACACAGCTATACAGCCTCTGGCAATAAAAAGTTCATGAGTAATTTCTCCACTACTGTACACATTAAATGTAAGGCTTGTTTCGCTCTGGCACAGAGTCTGAAGAGAACACAGATTTTACATATGTGCCTTGTTTATATAGCTTTATTAATTGACTGCAGGAATACACTGAGAATCATGTTAGACATTATTCAACTAGTGAAAACAGAGTTAATAAAAGAAACTGAGAAAAGCAGTCAGGGAAGAGTGCAGTGCTGTGAGTGATTATGGATTCAGCTTTAGCAAACTCCAGGGAGACACTCCCCCTTAATGGAAATATGTTGCAATATTTTACAAAATTTAATTCTAATAGAGTTCCAACTAGTCTTAACAGTGATTGTCAGCCAGCACTCATTAACTCTATGAAGATAAAACAATTTAAAGCCCTCTTCACTTGAATATCAAAGGGTCACCCAGAAAGTTTTGCAGGACTAAACACAAAGCAAATGACCTTATCGCCTTTATCTTCAAACAATGCCTTTAATTTCTGAAACCTTTTGAAGGGTTGCCAGTTTTATGGAGTGTAGCAGCTACTTATCTGAAAGAACAAGCTTTTCATCAAGGGGAAATGACCTTTTAACTCCTAGTAACTAAGGAACTGTATTTGCCACTGTATTATTGTACTGAAGGTAATATGTATAGTCATCCTTATTAAACTGGGAATACAAAACAAGAATTAAGAACTAGCCTGCTGTCTCTTAGGTGATGCATAAAGATTTAGGAAGCTTTTTGTTGTTGTGCTGTGTTTTTTTCATAGTGTGAACTATGAGCAAATGAAAGTGCTCAAAAAAAGTTTACATTCTTACAGATTGTGTTGTGACATTGTAAGGATATTAACTGGGTCATATGCTGTTTATTTTGGTACTCTAACAAACCTACTAATCCCATAAGAATTTAATGGTGAATAAGGAATGTCTGACCAAAGACAGATGCCTTGTTAAGAGTGAGAAGATGAAAAAGACCAAGGAAGAACTTTATCATCTTCTACAGTCTTATTTTACATAATGAAGCTCTCAATGACTGAGGATATTCTCAATATTTGGGCTTTTTGCACCATTTCCCATGACTGAAAAGCATGAAAGGGTTACCAACAACATCCGTAGCTGCTCTCTGGTAAAAGATTAAGTAAAGCATCAGGGACAAAAGCAACTCAGTGAATCATAGATGTGGGAGGGCTGACACAACACAGAGCTTGTCAGACTTTTCTCAGATGAAATTTTGTAAATAAGTCAATCAAAGAAAAAGACAATAGATTTTTACAGAGGTATTTCAGGTAAAAACCTTTACCTTAAAATAGATAGTCACTTGTAACATCACCAGTGCGATGGAATTGCCTCCCAACCACTGTGGAGCCTTTTCAGAATGTACAACTGAAGAAGTTTTTAATTTGGATGTGAGTTTCCTGCAAAGGCATCCTTGAAGCTCACAAAATCCACTGGAGCTTCACTGCAAGGTAAAGCTACTCCTATATGAAGTAAAATCAGATACAATTAATTGCTTATGAGTTCACTCCTGTGGGTTTCCCTCAACTCTGAAACACAAAAGAAAAAATTCAAGCATATCCAGAGGTGAAGAAAGAGAAGAAGAGAGAGGAGGATGTCAGGGGAAGGTTAGGTGCCTACAGCGTGGAAAGATAGTGTGTTTTCCAATGATCCAAAGAGTTTAATTTCATTTAAGAAAGTAAATGGGAGTAGTCTAGCATGGCAAAAATCACTCAGTATGTATCGCAATTTTATAAGTCCTGGTCTTGCTTTCCATAGCAGAATGAAATGAAAATCAGAGTGTGTAATTTGGTTTGTAAGCTACCCACAAGCAACTCGTGATCTCACTGAGAGCTTCTGCTGTAAAACTTGAGTACCGTGGACTGTCCATGCTGAAAGCTGGACCTCAGGAAACATTTCCTCAGGAGTATTTCAAAAGGAACTATTCAGACTATCCAGGACCTTTCCCACCTTCTTCAAGTATCTACCACAGATGACAAACTCTCCCATCTCTTGGCCAGACCTCAAACATGCCACCCAGGTCCCCAGCAACCCCCAGAGCCCCAGGGCTCCCTCAGGGTCCCTGAGCACAGAAGGGGTGTGAAGACCCCCAGGGAATCCCCAGTATCTGGCCTGGAAACAGCTCACAGGGATGAAGCTCTCAGGTCATGAGTGGGTTTGGTCAGGGAAGTTCCCGTGCCTTTGGAAATCACACTGGGATTGTTCTGGCTCAGTTTCTTTCCTCTGTGGAAAACACAACAGACACTTATGATCAAAGAGTACCCCACTGGATGCTTTCCTATGGAATAAAACCAACATTCCCTGGCCATGGCAAACAACTCCTCAAGGGAGAGGAATAACCTTTACAGTATGTTTCTCTCCCAAAGTTGTTTACAGGTTAATATTTTATTTCCCCTCTTATTTAAATTGTGTCAATATCAAGTACCCCAATGGCCTCATTGTCTGGAATTGTCATAGAATCACAAAATGGTTTTGGTTGGAAGGGACCTCAAAGATCACCTAGTTCCAATATCTCTGCCATGGGCAGGAATGCTACCCACTAGACTGGGTAAGTGGCCCAAATTAAGCCAGTTTGTGTTTTTTTAAACCGAGATTGAAAGCTGAATTTATCTGATTTTGTGTTGTCAAAGTGAAGCAGAGGTTCTAGAATGATTTCTGTTTGCTGATAACTTTTTTGTACCACTCCTTTATACATGAAAAAGCACAACAGGGTTTTGTTCATTCATAGTCAGCAGTTCATTCATAAAGAAGGCAAAATTAGGAGCTGTTGCAGTCTAGGGGTGAGGGAACCTCTATCACTTTACAGTGAATGTGTTTGTGATTCTCCAGTACAACACTATTGGATTTTAGGACTTTAAAATTCAGCAGAGGAGCATTTTTTAGCTCGTGCATTTGCCTTTTAATCTTCTGATAAAAATTAATGACTCTTTTCAAAGTTATTCAGGCTAAAAAAATACGTTTGGTGTGAGAGGGCTGCCTTTCACCTGCACCTCTCAAGGATTTGCCTTTTTCCCATTGACCTGCCAAATGTGTGAGCTGTTTAAACTCCTTAATAGCTATTTATTACTCCACATTGTACTAAAACTGCAGATCAATTTATTAGACACTGCTCATAACAGTATAGGACATTCATGACCAAAATGTTTCCTTTAATGGTCCTGTTCCTCACAGTTATTTTGTCTCCAAGTGCCAAATCCCAAGAAGTATTGTGTACATCCAAGTTCCTCTGCAATCGATAAGAGCTGCGCGCAGTCAAGACAAATCAGTGTTTGTTCCTAAGGTGACAAGACAGATTTCTGCAGAGAGGAAGCATCATCATTTTGTTTTACAGATGGCATGGGGATGTTAAGTGGCTCAAGGTCATGCAGAAAATCCTTTGGTGAGGCTGAGATCTGTGCTGACGCCTCCTGGGTCACAACCCAGCCCCATTAACTGGAGCACAGCTCATAACTGGAGCAGAAGCCAATATAGTAAATTGGAGTGTAATAAAAATGCTCAACCTCTGTCCATCTTCCTTGTAAACTCTGAAGTCAAATGGCTACACACAAACTCAAGCAGACATAATGCATTTTTGGTGGGTTTTAGACTGCTTAACATGCTTTAGGTGGCCAATACTTGAAATTCCTCCCCAAATCCCCTTTAATTTCAATGGGAAATGATCCATTCACTTTCCAAAATGCTTTATGTCCCTTATCATACAAATATAGTAGAAGAAAAGAAGGAAAAGCCAATCCCGCACCAGCTTCTTTAGAGACAGAATTTTTTTTCTGATTGTTCTTACTTCTTTCTTGACTAGTTCTGAAGCTGAATAAAATAATTCTGGTTTTGGAAAGGCCTCTTTCATTCCAATATATTTCCTCTATTTCTTTTTTTGTGATCTGGGCTTGCTGCTCCAGAAGGCTGGGAATATTGTGGAAGCAAAATTTTATTAATTTTTCACTGGGATTGTACTGTACGTCTCTGAACAGTTGAAAAAAGCTCTCAAGGTAACCAGTTTATACTTTCTTTGATTTTTGTCTACAAATTTTTTGTCCTGGAAGGTTTGTTCTGATGAAGTATCTTTCTTGCTACCTTGTAGACTGGAGTTTAAGGTTGGACGTTGCTGATGCTCAATCCACTGCAGAAATGAATATTGTCTTTAACAGTGTTGGCTCCATATGTTGATTGTTTAATGATTGTTAAGTGCTCTTCAAAGTAGAGTATTTTACCTTCAGTTTTGACCTTTATTAATCTCAGTGTGGCAGCTACAGTCTGTGTTTTGCCTTAGGTAGAGATTATTTATGGTGAAATCTGAAAAACCTGGATTAGATTGAAGACTATTTTTATCTGACTTTGAAACACCAATAAACCCATGTGTTAGTGCACGCAGTTGTTTGTACAGCTTTTCTGGGAAGAGTTTTGTGTGTTAAGCTCTTAGGAGATTTACTTAATGAGAATATGTACTCATTTGCTTCTTTCTGACACATCTTATTTTGATTATTCTGACGTCTATTACTTTGATTGCTGTGTTCACACTGCATGGCATCCACGGGGAGCCGCAAGGGAATATTCTACATATTGAAAGGCAAAAAAAAATTGATTGCCTAATATAGCTGAGGGATTGTAGCAGTCTCCTCTGCTCCTTTTGCTGGTTTTATATTAATTCATCGATTGAAACCGAGTTTACTTATTCCCCTATATTTTATTTTATTTTTTTTTCACAAAGCAGCTTCCACGAGCCAGGTGCCAATTTCTCTGCATCCCACAATAATGCAATGCATCTCCTGTGGTAGCTGGAGCATTTTACAACTCAACTGTCCCTTGACAAGACTGTTTCAGCAAAGGCCCCCTCATGTTGCATCTCACTAATGCCTCATCAGCTCAGTGGCTCTTGCACTTTCTGGTGGATACCCCAAGTTTTCCTCCTCCTTATTCTAATAAGAAAAGGTTTAACATTTCCCATCCTGGACTGGCAGTTTTGCTTTCTCTGAGTTTTTTAAATGGCTGATCAAGTTATGTTCAATTTGTCTCAGAAGGCAAAAGCCTGTGGGAAAAGAATCTAGAAGATGATATGAAGACAAGAGGGCTCTCAGAAGTCTGAATAGTACTATAATGAGTTAATTGGTAAATGTGGAAAATTACTTGGGATCTGAACTAGACAATTCCTTTTCAGAAAGGAATTGTTTTATGTCAACACCTGCTCCCTTCTCCTCTCCGTTGAAAATTGTATTTTGCTGATGTTTGACTGTCATGCAAACTTTGCATGGAATTTTATCTCACTGATTTTCTACAGACCTATATGAAAAGCAAAAGAAGGCAAAATTCAGTCAGTAGCTTATTTAATAGCTAAGCTAAAGGGGTTTTTATTAATAACTTAAAATTTCTTTAGAATTTGCATTATTAAACTTCATTCATCAGCCTGCACCCATCAGATGTGTTATTTGTTGATCTGGTCCAGCTTCCAGAACAGAGAGATTCACAAACATCTTTCAGAGATTACTTTAATCATCTTCTCTGTCCCTTTCCTCCAATTATTTACTTTATAATCAACTATGGGCATGCTATAAAACTAGTTGACTGTGACTCAGCCTCCCTCAATAACACAGCATAGATACTTTGATTCACTCAGGCTACCTTATCATCAGCTCTGTTCTTAATGTACTAGAGAAAAAAACCATATAAAAATTCCCAGAGCCATTTGCTCTGTTCTTCTATTAGACACCAAGATTTGAGCTAGCAACAAAGACATAAACAGGGTGAAATCTAATTATTTCTTTGTTTCTCTTTTGCAAGAACTACAAGGAAAATGAAGAGAAGGCTATTTCCTACCCCTATGTACTTACAACTCTTTTCTCAAGTGAGAAAATATGTGGATATTAAATTTTCTGAATGTGTATAAGCCAGAATAAAAATAAAGGTAAAAGAAATCTATCCTTTTCTCTTAGGTACCCCATAACCATCCCAGAAGTTTTTGACTCAAGAGTCTTTTAAGTGCCAGTGGGACGTGGATATCTATACCACAAAATATTCCTGAAGCATTTAGGTTCTTCTTTTCTCCTATAATATCCTTTAAAAGTCTCACTCCTAATTGCTGAATATATGAATCCTCCAGTTTAAAATAACCTTTTGTCTGGTCTAGTTATTTCACTTGATCTTGTAAGAGCAGATCACTGTGAACAGTTACACTGGGGAAGCTGGAGCACTTTGCAGCATTCCCAGTCTGGAGCAAAGATTCATTTGGTTCATCCTCCCCTCCTTGCATGGGAGTACCTGCTGGGGGACATGACCTGCCCTGTCATCACCTGGGGCTCAACATCTGCTCAGAGCAGCAGACAGGACCCCTTTGTGCACATCCTGCACCTCCCTGCACAGCACCAGAGCTGTCCTGCCCACTGCAACACCCCTCAGAGGGTTTGGTATATCCTTAGGGTACTCTAGTCAAACGCTGTGACCATGTGGGAGCTCTCAGGCTTGGATGTGGAGGGATGAGCTTTAATCCCTGTCCCTGCTGCGTGCTTTGTGAGGGCGTCAGGCTTAAAGATACAGATGTGCTTCAGGACAGCTGGATTCGGGTTGCAGACTGTGCTCCCAGCACAACCTACCCATCTCCCAGAGGAATTTTATGACTGTTTTCTCCTCTTGACATGATTCTTTCCTTGCAATACAGATTTGACATAAATCATAAATTTCCTACCTACACCCAATCTTTGGTTTCTTCTTCATGTTTTTCCCAAAACTGACATCTTAGTCATGAAAATCACCCACAGTCACTCCTGCTGCTCCCTGATGTCTGTTATCCACTCACATTTCTTGCTCTGTTTGCTGTTACCTGGACCCTGCATGGGTGTGGAGACACCTTCTCTCATTAATACGCTTCTCTCAATATGATTCATCTGCTGTTTCCAAACAAATCCATCTTCTATCTTAGGTCTTTCAGCTTGTCTCCTGACGATACAAAGCATCCTCATTAGGTGCTGGAAGGGTGTGAGGATGGTCAGTCCTGTGCTGCTGCCAAGGACTTCAGCACAGAAACACTCAAAAGGGCAAAGAACTCTGCTGGAAGGAGGAAGGAGCTTCTTGACCTCTGAGAGAAGCTGGTGGCAGAGACTTTAAATACTATTTGTATACACAATGATTAGCTGGAAAATGAGCTGTCTCCCAAAGTCTAGATTTTATGTTGGCATCATATTTTGTTTTGTTAAGACCCTTAAGAAGACAACTTGATGTTTCTTTCAGTGGGGCTAAATGGAGTATAAAACTAAAACCTTGCAATCCTGTAAAAGGCAGCAGAGGTGGCCACATGTGTGCATAAGCACAGGAAACATCACTTTGGCCATCACAGTTATAGCTGCTTCATGTAATTATCACTACAATTAGCGCTGCAGAGATGATGGGAGAAAAGTTATGTTGTCACAAAAAATACACCATGAAAATCCACCCATTAAGTTGGATTTTTGCCTCTGAATTCCATCACTGCTGTTCTAGCCCAGCTCCTCACTGTGATTATCTGCATAACACTTTATAGACTATGTGACTTCCCAAAGATATCCTCTTCCAGCTTGAGTGACTGCTGTTGATCCACAAAGGAAGGTTTTCTTCTGTTTGATCGCTTTAACAATTAAAAACAATTAAACATTTACTTTTCTACTGAGATATAACCAGGAAAAAAACAAAGTGCTGACTGATATTCTGTTATTTTATTAATCGCTCCTGACAGGAAAGATGTTGTGTTTTAGGATAGTGGAGCCAGATCAATCTCTTCTGTCACAGACAAGTGCCCTCAGAACTGGTCTATTGATTATGCCACAGAGAATATCTTTAGATCTCTTATTTGAACTGTTTCACTTTCTATTATTAATTAAATACATCTTGAAAATAGGGCTTCAGTGTCAGTTTCTCATGTGTTCTTCTCCTGTAAAGGTATAAATACGTGTGGTGGTCAGCAGTTCATTCATTCTATGGCACAAAGATGTACATGCTATTTACAAAATAATAAAAATGAAGCAATTCCAGTACAGTCAGATGAGTAGATAATCACTCAATTGATCAATACATGTTATTTTGGTCAAATCCTTATTTGCAAGTGCACAAGCCTCCAAATTCCTCCCCTCCTAATACAAAACCTGAACCAACAAAGAAGTACAGGTCTTTCAGATTTCTGTGAAAAGTTTCATTAACAGCATATAAAATAATCAACACTCAAAATTCCTGACCAGCCCTAACCCAAGCATCCAGTTTTTTTAGAAGAATGAACAGGCTGAATAAAGGGGGCAGTAAATTTCAATATCAGTTATGATACTTGTTTATGAGTCCCCAACAATATGTAAAGGAATTATTTATGATGGGCAACAAAGTTCTAACGCACTGATTTTCAACTGTTCTTTTAATCAAACATCCTTTTCTTCCAAAATAAAGCCATAGAGTATTCTGTATTGTATCCCCTATTGTTTTATGCTTAAGGGAGGTCATAAAGGATATTTTGAATTTTAAAAAAAAAAAAAAAAAGATACAATTAACTTGATTTTTTCTTTACAAAAATAATAATTTTGCTGAAGGCAAAGGAGTCCTTAATTTTGGAGGTCAGCTAAGGCCCCAGGACCTGGGGCAACCAGTGTTATTTGCTACAGGAACTCAAATCTGACACCTTAAGAGCCCTCACAACTGAAATGATAGTTCAGCCTTTAAGAGATGTCTAGGAACACCCATTCTCTAATATCAGATGGCTTGAGTAAGGGACTGGCAATACATTCCTTACATCCAGTGCAGGCAGGTGGGAGTGAGAAAGGCTGCTCTGAATCTTGCTCCATAGTCATATCCAATAACTTCTTCAAGGCCGTGAGTTTATTCCTGCTCTTTAAAGCCACCTTCATTTCTTAAAGTGTTGCCTAGCACTAAAGTGCTCTGTTAAGCTGCTGCCGTGTTTTTCCATTCTGGTAGAAATTATTGTTCTATACAGTTTGATTTTAAGAGTGCCTTCTGGCATCCATTTGGGGAAAAGGCACTACATAAAAGCAAAATCAATACGAGAGACAGTTATATTTCCTGAGCTTTTTCATTAGCTCTAAAATATATACATTCAAGAACGGAGGGGGAAAGAATATCAGTTCTACCCAAACTGAAGGAGGACAAGACAAAGCATGGGAGAATATGCATGAACGTGCCCTGGCAGGAGCATGGACTGCACAGCTTTGCTGGGCACAGGCAGATCTCTGCTCTCACTGCATCCAAACACTCCTACAAGACAGGCATCAAGCAACTGGAAAACTGCAGATATTTTGGTAAATGACATATTTCTTGACTTGTTCCCAGTTTTTGTTAAACCTGAACTGACCACTGGTTGAATATTCACAGGAAAACTTTGCCTTTGCTGAGCACTGAGAATGAATAAAAGAACAATAAAATAGTGCTGAGCCAAATTCCTCCTCGAGTCCCCACTGAACCCCACCCACGCTACCTTTTTGCTCTTTTTTCCCAAAGTTTACCGCAATATTCTTCTTTCTACCTGAGCAGACTGTCCTTTCAGGCATCCTTGGATAAACTCCTCATTACCTCGTGCCATATATTTTCTAGGATTCACAAGCATAGAGCTGGAACAAATTCTGAAAAAGCTGCAACCTATATTTCTACAATTAACAGCTTCAAGATATTGCAGAAAACTTTTACCCAAATGAAGTCATAATGACTTTGTTAAAGCCCAGCTGAAAAATTAAAATTCAGGCTGCTATATTAGTCAGCATTCTGACACAGGTTACCAGAAAAGCAAGCATCTTATTTTAGCTTGGAGTAAAATTTCAAATCACAGTGTCTATTCAGCATCAGCATGCAATTATGGGAGTGAGAAATTGCACATAAGCCTTTTTATTTTTTTTTCCCTTCTCTTTCTAACACTGGCCTTCTATAATGGCATTTTCATTAGCAGGAAATACCTGTTGTCTGTAGAAAAATAATTTGTCCTGGTTTTTGAAAACTAAATTATCCCTTCTAAAAGATTAGCTGAAAAACACTGTGTAAATTCATAAGCAGTCTAGATTAAATAACAAAGTTTTGCTTCTTTCTGGTGACCCCTAGTGATGTGTTTTGTGAGAGAGTTCAAGACTAAACCCAACACCTTATTTATTTCTGAAACGCAGATAAGGCATCTGGAAGATTTTATCTATTGTGATTTTGCCTCTAGCCCATAATTCAGGCAACTGGGAAATAAAAGCCCAGAAAACCCATCAGTGTGTGGTTGTTGATTTGAAACCCAGGTGCTGAGAAGAAACTTGTGAGCTGGCAGCAACAGACAGCACGGAGTAGAAGAGCATTTGTAGGACAGCCACTGGCTAAAATCAGTCTCCTGAGTGTAAGGTACCACCTACATGACATGTTTACCAGCAAGAAGCTTTGCACATATCTCCCTACATTTGCATTTTTGCCTCATGCCCCATCCTGTTTTGGCTTCTCTTAGGCCTCTCAGTGAGGTAAGATAGTAAAGCTAACCAGAATTGGGCTTCAAAACTAGAGAAAATGCAGCCATTAAGTAGAATTTCATTTTTATTGCCATAGACACGTGGCATCCAGACCAAAACTCATTTCAAATCCACTTCACAAAGGTGCATCAGAAGGGTGTCTGTCTCCCTGTTGCCTGCACCATTCTATCCTATGACTGTGAGGTGCAGCTTGTTGAGCATGTAATTCCATCCTGAGAGAGGTCCTTGCTGTGCATCCAGTGCTGCATTACAGGGAAGGTTTGGATTCAAAAGGACAAGCCTCCAGCTATGACTGCCCTGCTTCTGCAATCCCACAGATGTTCACCCACCTGATTCATTCTGCTCCAGTCAGGAATTGTAAGATGAGCTTTAGCAAGTTGTTTTGGTGCTGTTGTGCCATCTCTCCTTGTCCTAGGACTCTGGTTTCCTCCCATTCTGCCCAGAGCCCACCCCATCATCTGCTGTTCCACATGCCCAGCTCCTGCTCAGTCTTTACCTGGGCAGTGGCTGAAACTTTGATATTTTGTCTCCCCCAGAATCCTTGTTACAGGGGAAAAGGGTGGCAAAGCATTTCTTATTCATCTCTCTAATTGTTGCAACGCAGTAGAAGCTGATGATTTTAGCAGCCCTTTTGCATTCCCCAGAATTTTGCTCAAACAGTTGAATTTTGGTTTGACACTAAGTAAAATGGAAGAGTGTGTCTAATTTTTAACACAGGGATCTCCTGCTAGGAACCCCATAATACCAAGTTAAATTGAAGGCACTTGGTCCTGTCCAACTCCACTGATTTTCACAGCCATACAGAGAGCAAAGTTTGGATCATTTTTGCATTGTAGCAGCTGCCCTCAAACCCATTTTCATTAAAAAACCCAAACATTGTGAGCACCCTTACAGGTCACAGACTCCCCTTTGAATACTTTTTCATTTTTCTCCTCCTAAATTAAGCTATTGAAAAACTAACCTAATATTTGTGTTACTAATGTGAGGCTAGGCAAGAAAATTTCCCTTCTCTTTTTACAGCAGAAAGATTTATTGCAGGTTGCTAAATAGTGGACTGATTAAGTCATATTAAAGGCATATCAAAACCAAGCAATTTCTGCTGTCTGAAGTTTTATACTTGGTTCAAGAACACGTTCGGATTTTGAATGTGACAATATTTTTTCATGGCAATACAAACATTGCTGTCCTTCCCCAATGGGTCACAATGAAGTCAATAAAATAGGCACACAAGAAATGCAAGCAGCATTTGGGTCTGTATAAAGATTGATAATGTAACCACCTAAAAAAAGTGCTCTTTATCATCATAAGATTCCTGAGTTTTTTATAGTTTTCATTGAGCAAAACAATCCATCATACTTGAACTTCATACACATTCCTGAAGCCAACAGTTAGCACAAGTCAATTTTTAATTATGATATTTTTATAAAACCTACAATTTATTTCCTGATTTTGTAAAACACTTTAAACAGCAAGTCATCGATATAAATTATGTAAATCTCAAGTGACCCCAAAGTCATTAATCTGACTGGATTTCACAGCAAAGCAGAATACAGCACAACGTACTGGTTGTCTGACACCCCAGAGCAGCAAAGAAGGGCACAGCAGTCAGGAGCAGTGCTCTAAACTAGTGTGATTTCTAACCTTTTAAATAAGCTACCTGTTGTCCTTAGAATATCTGTTGCACTCTCACATTTAGGGACAAAGAACAATGGGTCTTTTAAAAAGAGAACAAAAGGTTCTCATCCATAGCATTGTACAAAGAGCAGTGAACCCCTAGTCCAAAATACTGAGCTTCACACTCAACCTGCCAGTGAATTCATGTCTATCCCATTCCTACATAAACCACAGCAAATCCTGTTGGCAGCAGACAGGAATCTGCCCGGGAGGGCTGAGAGCAGAAGCAGCCCTTTGGTAGCAGCTGATTTCCAAAATGAGTTTCTGCTTTGAAGGTAAACTGAAAAAAAAATATATCCATTGTGCCAAACCCCTTCCTCGTGGCTTTTTACTGTGACAGCCCAAAGCTGCAGAGCTGCTAGAAAGGTTTCTCACAACCTGTGTGAAGCACAAACTCCCCTTTCTCCTTCCAATATCCTGTTAGTCCTGCAGCCTGCAAGGCAATCTCGCCTCCCCAGACCCAACACCTGCTTCTCTCAGTTAAGCCAGTTTGTGTGTGCCTCTTTTAAAACCTCTTTTTTTTGGTTTTCCAGCTGTTCTCTCTTTTGGTGGCCACCTCAGTCCTTTCCAGCTGCTATCTATCTAGGCACAGCTGTGCTGGCTCCATCCTCATCTGCTGGCAGCAGCCTCCTGCCTTCTCTTCCTTTGTGTGCATGGACATCACCTGCATCCTTGTGGACCCTATGCTATTAAAACAGCACTGGAATAGCTAAAGGATAAGAACATGGCACAGGGATAAATGAGGATTATTTTTGCTCATGTGTAGGAGAGAGAATCACAGGATTTAGCCTGTATTCTTCAATAAAAAAGCGTAATTTTTCTGTGTCTCAATTTTTAGTTCTTTTAAAAGAAGTTCGCAGTTGGTGTCTCGGTCTACATGAATTAACATCACCCAAGGTCCTGTAGACCAAAAAGAAGAGAAACTACTGGGAGGCACAGTATCCTGGCTGTTAGACCTTTCCAGCTTCTCTTGCTTTCAATGCCTTTTCATTCTCTTCATGAAGCTCTATGCAGGAGACCAGCAGGTGAGAGGGTGCAACTGCAGCATTTTGGGATGTTTGCTAAAATGTAGTTGCAGAGTAGAGCACGATGGCTTAAAAAAAAATAAAAAAATCCAATGGCTTTTTTACCTTTCCTAGGGGACAATTCCCAAACACTCTGTTCTTTTTTCAGCACTTGAAATGGTTTCTCTTCCTATTTACAGAGTAAGATATACAGTCTGCGCTTCAGTTCATATTTTTTGAACTTCAGATGCTCTTCTCCATATTAAAACCTCTCACAGGCAAATGCATATCCTTATTTATACTTCTTATATTAACCCAGTTACACGGTGGCTATAAAATTCCATAATAAGAAATAAGAGCTCTCATTGCACATTCTCAAAGCCCTCCAAAGAACAGAGGAAGAACAGGCCATAAGTCTCATAAATCCAACTTAATTTATTCATAGTAAGAGTCTACAAATCAGATATTTTTATATTCCAGGATATTTACGATGAGATGGTGAATGTATAAACCTCTCCCAACAATAATTCAATAATTGATGATAAAATAACAAAATAGATAACAGGTTTCAAAGTTCTTGCATCAAAAAAGTGAAATATGATAAACAATAATGTGGCCTGTAAGCATTCTGTCAAAACTGCAGTGAGTGAGGGCAAGAAAAACATTTAAAAACTTTCAGGTCTCTTTGATCCCCTGATCCAGAATCTTCCAGCTGTGCAGTAATATGCAGATATTTTCCTTTTATCAAGTAACCAGGGGTGGAGATTCCAGGCATCATGTTTATTTCTGTCTCCAGGAGATTTTCAGCTATTATATCCACAGGAGGAAGAGGTTGGTGTGACAGACCTGTCTGTGGAGCCAGTGTGGCTAGGCATGTCTTTGGGGATTTTTCCTGCCACACAGATTGGGGCTTGTTTTGGTCACACCCGTGTTCTGAGAGGATGGACTGGAAAAAGAGGGTTTGGCAAATGCCACCATGCGGAGCTCCCTCAGTTACCCAATAAAAGCCCCTCCTGCACAAATCATGGCATTACTCTTACTCATTCCTTGCTGCAGAGGCAGCTATTCAATCCATCTTGTAAAAAGATATTTTGCTTGAGTCACCTAAACCTTTACATGTAAGAAGGTAGAAACTCCCTCTTTTCCACCCCCAATACGTTCAAGAAATATGTTTCCACCCCCAAGATGTTGCTCTGAAAGCAGATGTTTCCACAATGTTCTCCCTTAGCTTAGAGTTCCCTTCCCTGCTATGTTTGTATCTGCAACACAAAGTGCATCCTCATCTCCCTTTTGCTAGGCTAAGCAAATTAATTTTAATCTATACTTTAAAAGCAAGCTCTTCATTCTCCTGATTATCCTAATAGTCATTCCCTCTGCTTGCTCAAATCAGAACACATACTCAGGGATCCAAATGAGCTCTGTACAGTGGCACTAATTTAACTGTTGCTCTACAGTATTTTCAGCACTGAAAGCAGCTTTTCATATTGCAGTGGAAACAGTCACCTTGTGATCAGATAGTATATACATCTTTTATTGACCCAATTCTATTATTAAATCTTGGGCTTGCTAATGTACTGCTCTGCCCTGGAAGTGTTCAAGTCTCATTTGTATGTGAACAGGACTTAAAAGGGTTTTTGGAGATAATTCTAGATAACAGTATATAAGGCTTGTGCATACTCAATTCAACGGTATTTGTGAGAAAAAGGAGGAAAATGAATGTGCAGCAACAAAGGAAATTCTGTGACTCAGCTAGGAAAGTAAAAAGCAGGAATCCAGTAAATATCAGTCTTTAGAGATAATAGCTTTCAGTGTTCAGCTACTCTTCACCAGTTCCTTATCTAAAGCCTCTGTGGCACAAGCTGAGGAGAGAGAATTCGAGCCAGAGAGCCTCACAGGAGAATGGGATGCACACTCTGGGCCCACTTTTCAGCTACTTAACTATAATGAATATTTTCTGTTGATAATTTTTATTAGAAATCAAGTAATCAGGACTTCCTTACCTGGAAGGAGGATTCTGATTTAGAGTATTTTTGCTCATGGAACCCATTTCTGCCATTTAAAATTGTTCAAGTGCGTGTCAAAGTCAATTTTCTGTCAGTGGCCAACAGTGCAAAAATTTGTGTTTGCGTGATTTTGTGTGATTATGAACGTCTCTTGCTGCTCTCAGGAATTCCAACACAATCACTTCTGCCTTGCTGTTTCCCATTTAAGTTCTACTGAAACACTCCACAAAATGGAAATGCAAATGCAGGTCCTCCTGCATTGCATCCTGCCTGACAGCAGCTTACAAAACTGATGGGAAATCTCTTCATAGCTATGTATTTTTCTTTTCCCAGGCATCCTGGTGAGTCTGTCTTCCTCCAGGAAAGATAAGACATCCAGCTTGCCTTGGTACAAATCACCTTGGAGGGTAATACACAGCACTGCAAAAGCCCATGTGGTTTTCCTGCCTCCACATCCCAGAAGAGGATGCAGTCTACACATCTAGGAGGGACCAATCCTACCTCATTCTTCATAGTCAAGTAGGGATTTTATTAAAAGAAGAAAGTACTTCATGGCACTTGAAGCAGCAGGACAGCAATCCCATAGGCTGGATGGCCTTGGCGGCCACCACAGTCCCCTGCTCCTTGCTGGGTATGAAATTGGACAAAATATAAACATGCTGGAATCAAACAGCCTTTCTCTAGAGGGAATTAGATAACAATTTTATTCAAGACTTGTAGGAGATTACTTACTGCTGTCTGGTGTCTGCAGAGAGCCACAGTCTCATCTCACTCAGACTAATGATGCTCTGGCGTTCACGCTTTATTTCAGTCCTCAGCAAGCACTCACAATTAACATAAAAAGGGTGCTACTTATGCATTAGTTTCTGCATCTGATTTGAAGATGCAGATGAATAATACTGAATAAATGTCAACTGTTAGACTGTGGGACTTAATACATTTTTGGAAACAGGCGATGGAAGTTTTAATTGCGTACAGAAAGATTTCAAGATCACTGAGATCACTTCCATCTGATGCTAATGACTGGTTTCCCAAATCAACCCCGGGATTCACAGCCAGGCTCAGCACCCATTTTGCTTAGATCCTTTCTTATGAACTGTAATGGCCACTAATGAAACAGCCAAAAGCCCAGGTGGCTCTCCTGCAAATGTACATTTTAGAGCCTTGAGACCTGATCCTGCAGCTGCCAGCTTCACCCTGGGAAAACCATTAGCAGCTGGCTTTACGTCTAGGAAAAGAAAATGAAATATGTTGCATTTTCACAGCCATCAATCAGCAGATGCAGTGCCAGGAAAGCTTCATAATGATGCCAATTGACTTTGCAAAAAAACCGTACTTTTCAGGAGGGAAACATGCAGGCAGAAATGGACAGATGATCTCGGCGTACACTTGTGTGTATGTGCTAGCGTCCCCTTTTGTATTCAGAGGGGAGGGGACTGATATCAGAAAGCACCACCTTTGACAGAGGTTTCCGTGGTCACCCTTGTCCCCAGGGGTGGCAGCAGGAGGGCACAGTGCCTGCACCACTCAGCACCACCTCCCTGGAGCCCTGGCAGAGGGTCAGTCCCCAATATCTCATCATTACATGAGTGACTTCGCCTGCCCCGCTGAGCTTTCTGTTATTCTTCGGAGAAGAAAGTTGTGAGAGCAGAAGACCTTAAAATGAAAAACAAAGTTGGAACCCTTAGAGTTACATAATGATGCAAGTAAACACGGTGGGGAGAAATACAAAAGTACTAATGAACAAAATGTTACTTTTGGGGTTTGGCTGTTATTTTCCTTAATGTTCCGCGAAATGGCTGAAAGTTATCAGCAGCATGACTGCTCTTAAATGTTGTATTTCCAAAGATTTTGTTGCTTTTAGACCTTTCTATTATCTTTACTGTCTTCCTGAGAGAGATACTGAAATGTCTGGCATGACTCATGCTGTGAGCAATCCTTCTGTGAGAACTGAATGAAAACAGGCTGATAACAAGGGTGATTTCATTAAAAGAGCCCAGCCAGGTGACTGGTTACATGGGACGTTATTGAAATTATGCATGCAGAACTCCAGCGCTGTCATATTGTTTTAGATCATGTTTTCCATGGCACAGGAGAAAGTACCTTTGTCACTTCAGTGGAGAAAGGTTGGAGATGATTGAAGGAAAACAGCAGGAGGAGGCTGATATGATTAAGTCACATAGCCAACTGCCCATGTATAACACAGTAATGGAGGTGAACGTAGAGGGCAAACTAAAATTAAGTCAAAAGGACGCAGGAGACAAAAGGCTACATGTGTAGGACACAGAGAGGATGCACAATGAGCCCACTTGTACAGCAGGCAGAGTATTTCATGCCCCATATTCAGATAATTTCTGTTAATATTGATGTGAACACTGCACTAACTAGTGCTGGAATGGACAGTCTGTTTAGTGAGCATGCATGGAGAGAAGTCTGTTTAATTAATTTTACAGTCATGGGCAGAAAGGTCAGATGACAGCCTGTGAGTCAAAACCCCAGCAGCCAGATTGGACAACAGAAGAAAAAAAAAAAAAAAAACATTATCTGGGAGAAAACCAAGGTCAGGTCTGGACTCACTCTGGCAATTGTTCACACCCCTGCAGCAGAAAATAAGGTCTTAATTTTGCTGCAAGCCACAAGGTAAGAATACTCCTATTGCAGGAAGTCTTGGTTGCTACAAAGACAACACAGTTTAATTTGTTCCCTCTGGGTAGAACAAGATACAGATCACAAAACAGATGGTCATATGAGCCATGGGGCAGCCAGGGTATCAGCACTGTAGTGCTCTCCAAGGAGAAAATTATCCATAAACACTCCTTAGAGACTTCTGCAGTTTGGTGCAGAGACTGCTGGGGTTCACACCACATCAGGGTGTAATTTGGTCCCCAACAAACTCAAGGATATATGTTGGGGGAACAGAAAGCTGGCAAGGATGACATGCTGGTCACCTTTATGGTGTCATTCAGATTTTCAGGGTGCTGTTTTGGCTTGGGGCGTGACTTCACTGCAGAATAAATTCCACTGACAATTTCCATCATTGCTTCTGCTCACAACGAGTTGTGCAAGTCACAGTTACCATCTCCAAAGGTTCCCAGACAACAGCAGGGCTGCCTGGTACAATCATACAGTCATCAGAGACTACAACAAGAGAAATTTCTACAAGTGTATGTAATCACTAAGTGTGTTATTCTGGATAATGCATAAGGAACTACAAAAGCAAGGAACAGTAAGAGATGCAAGTTACAATTCCAGAGAGGAGTGAAAGATCTAACTTCTTCCAAGAGAAGGAAACATTCAGTGCCTTGAAGAGCCTGACAGGACATTACCCAGCACTGGGGGCAGAGCAGATATTTCACCTTCCATCTATCAACACACAAAGTCACAAAGAGAATCACTCACAAAGCAGGAAACCCCAAACCTGTAGTTGTTTCCACCACTGCAATTTGCTCCTCTTGCTCGTAAATTCTAATCCAGCCTCTGTGGCATGACCACACTGATTTCCTCAAGGACTGGTGCTGCCTTCAGTGCCCAGGACAGATGGCACTCCATGACAGAGCAGTAAGGAAATATTTCATGTCGTTCTTACCTGTGAGCATGTGGCTTTAATGCATGTGTATTTAGCTCAAAGTAGCCAAACCCATCTTGGAGACGCCATTCATTTCCTTATAGGCTTTTTCCTTCCTTGTTATACTAACTGGGTGCTTAATTTGCAGTCATTAATTTACTTTCACAGCCTTTGTGGGGCGAAGGGCAAATAATATCAATGTTGTCAAGGCAAAGGAAAGCAGTGCAGGTCCATTAACAGGGAAGGACAGCAGGTAGAATGACACAGGATTACAGAAGACTTTGTTGCTTCATTCTTCTTAGAAACATTTCATTTCAATCATATATTTAGCACAGTTAATCTCAAGATGGTAAGAGAAACACAAACCACAAGAAAAAAATAAAAAGGGAAAGAACTAAAAATGGGCATACCCAGCTAGTCAGTAATTGCTGAATCCACCTCAAGTAAAAGCCAAATCATTTTTTGAATCACTAAAGGTTGCCTTCAAAAACCAATGAACAACCTTTGAGATCCACAGGGCAAAATCAGAGGCCAAAAATCAGTGGCTACCAATAAAAAGTAAAAAACAAGATGGTTTGAGAACCCAGAAACCAGCCAGGCTGTCTTCCATGCGGGTCCCTAATGACTTAAAACTTGCAGAGTTACTAGGAAAAATTAAGAATGAGATTTGTTACTGAAGGCAGTTCATATAAATCACAGCAACTCATTTAAACCCATGCACATGGATTTGAGAGGCCACAGCTGGAGCAGTGTGACTAATTTTGATCATCCTACTGAAATTAAGCTGGATGAATTAGAGGTGTTTCAGAAAGTGAGCAGCAACGATAACAAGGGGCCTGGAAATTTGACCTAAAAGGAAAGTAGAAAAGAAATAGACTTACCTTAGAGAGCATTGAAAGGGGTTGTGTTTGGTCTTCTCACATGGGGAACAGAGGAGGCAGCAGTTGCCTCTTCCCCAAATCCACAGATGGTAGAGAAAGAGGGAGACCAGCCAGACCCAAGCACAGAAGAAGTTATCCATGAGTTAAGTGGTGGGAGATCTTGTCTGGGGAGATCAGTGTCCACAAAACTCCCTTCACCTGGAACTAGAAGGAGGGGGGAAAGAGAGGAGGGAATAGGCAAACCTGCCTGGTGCCTGGCTTAGCAATTAAACCCTGCCTCAGAAAAGGGGAAAATTAGATGATTTGGAATAGCTGGTGTGAATTATTATAAGCCAATTGCATTACATGAGTTGATTTTCTTCTCTTGCAGCATTACTAGTCTAGTGAGTGAGAGGCAAGTCTGAGGTTTGGTGTATCCTGTCTTCAACATCTAGAGGACAAGTGAACGGTTGGAGAGACAGGGAGATAGGGCTGAAAGTGTCCCAACTGCTGGGGTGTCTGATCTCTGAACCCAAAGAGGAGCCAGGCACGGAGCTGCTCTTCCTTTGCTTGCAAAGTACAGAGACTCTTTTTTCACTCTTTCATACCGCAATGAAACAAAATTCCTTTGAAATATTTATTAAAGGCACTAGAATGAGTGAAAGGGAGAAAGACGTTCTTCCCCTTTCTCCCCACCCCAACCCCCTAATAGCTCTTGGGCCAGGAGAAAGTGACATTAATTTGGGAAGTTTTGCTCAGGCAGACCCAGAGCAGAGCCCAACCCTCTCATTTTGCTCTTTCTCATGTGCTTTGATTATTCCAAAGTGCAAAGCTTTCTCCCTTTTCTTTTTCTCCCTTTCTTCCCCCCAGCAATTCTATACAAAACAATCACGCAATGGAAACTTCAATGAAAAAACACACTCTGTGACAGTCTCAGCTGTGGCGAGTCAACATTTTCCAACGGAGATATTTTTCATCAGGGGGCTCACAGCCAGCTCCGACACCGAGACTTCGGGAGCAGCTGAGCTTTAAGTGCCTCATATTTCTGCATATCAGGGTCGTCAGTCAGACACCCAGAAAACAAGGAGCATAAAAGTAATGATCACCTCTGACATGGCTGGAGTGACTTATCCAGCACGACACGGGCCCCTGTGGCAGCCCTATCAATCACCTCCTCGGGGCAGCATTCTCAGAGTGGGGTTTTTTTTCTCCAAAACATCAATACCAGCTAACATTTTTTTAAACACTGTCATCCATTTCAGTCAATCTTATTCTTCATAATTTCAGTTTCGTTCTGTTGGGAAATTGGAGTGTATTTCATACTATGAAGTGTCAGGAGAACAACTGTGTCAAGGAGCGACATCCTTTCCTTTGCCACTTCTATTTGTTTGCTTGAGAAATATGTGCAGTAGCAAAATGTTCACATTCACCCCAGCAAGAGATTAACTGTTCTGATGCACCACCACAGCCTAAGCATCCCTTAGACATACTAAACAGGTTAACGTTCCAAATCTCTGCGTGACCAGAGACCAGATTTTTAGGTAGTTTGATCTTGCTACCCAGCCTTCTACTTTTTCTTTTTTTATTTCCTTCATCATATAACATTTAGATAAAATCTTAATGGGCGAAGCTACTTCTCAGCTAGGTTCTCCATGCAATTGCCTTAACCCATTTTATATGCAATAATCTTGCAAAGAGCTTATACTTTTCACTTTTATCATCCAAAAACCATACTGGAATTAACATATGGTATCTCACTCTATTTGCTTTCTACTGAATCCAAATACTCAGGGGCAAGTTGTTAGCAGGAAGAGAGAAAAACAAGCATGTAAAACCCATGCCAAGCCCTAAATAGACAAGGGTGTGAACAAACCTTCCTTGCTGAGCAACAGGGGACTGCTTGGAGCCCTCTCCTCGGAGGGACCTGCAGATATTCCCCCAGGGCAGCACCTGAGGCCCAGAGCAAAGTAATTTGCAAAGTTTTCAGGGAATTTCTGGGAGCTCCTCAGGGAGATCAGTTCTGCATCAAAGCAATGCACTCTTCTAAGAGCACGGACCAAGCAACTGTAGCATCTCCAAAGTTCACAAATGTTATCCCATGTGTGACAGTGTGTCCTTGGTGTGTGTTGTTGAATGCAGGTGCATAACATGACCTTCCCTTGTCCTTTCTTGCCCTATTTGCTATGACTTTCTCTTGCATTGCCCAAGAGTCCCGTAGTTCCTTGCTCCTGGTTCAGGTCAGACCTCAGGGCAGCAGGGACAAACAGTCTGTTTTCCCCAGGGTGTTTCTCTCTTTCTCCTTCTAGCAAGGTTTTGCCTTGCAGACAGTGATTTTTCTCCCTGTCAGTGTAACAGGGGTTAAATCAGCTGTAGTGTTAATTTCACTTGAGCCAGAAGAAGTGGTTACTTGGTTTGTTTATTCTCTTTAATCTTGACATTGTTTGTTAACAGAACCAGCTCCTGCTTGATCTGGCAGGAAAACATCAACATTTAATTTAGTTATTATACATATATATACAACTGTCTTATAAAAAGGCTCAAACCCAGACTTTTCCTCATATTTCATATGCATGCACCTATGATCACATCTCAGTTCTTTATATCTCCCTCTCATGGGAAAGGAGATTTAGCTTAATGACTATTTGCAGAGCCTTTTCAAAGAGTTGGACTGCCATTTCTTGTGGAATTGCAATCAAAATAACCTGCTGTTCTAAGAAATCTTTGAAAGTATTTTGGCAATGTGAAAATACTGCAAATTACTATTGTGAGTGAGATTCAAGCTGTATAAAAATTTATGCCATTCTTGGCATATACCCATGAAGTCTATGGGTTATCCTGAGAAAAGGTTTGCCTTGAAAGAGGAAAGGTCACTTTTCCTACCTTAGAAGAGGATTTTAAGTGGTGGGACACATTCCAAGGATAGGTCTGAGAGGAAAATATGAAAGCTGCAATCCTATGATCAGAGTGCTAATGTTTTTTGGTCCCTGATTAAAGAGAAATATTCAACTTTGATGTACTCTCTGAGATCAGGGAGTCATAATGAATAAGTAACAAATACCAAGAAATAAGTCTGAGACAAATGCAGATATTCAGTGGTTCAGATGGCCACACCTATCCTGTATTATCCACACTGGTGACTGAGACTTTCATGGCAGATCAGATTTGCTGGCAACATGCAAAAATTCACTTTGTGGTGAAGAAGAGTTGCAGCCTAAAAGTATACAAAATTGGAGGAAGGGCAGGTGTCTCTCAGGATGGATGAAGACCATGTCTTGCTGTTGAGGAAATATATAAAAATATTGCAGGAGATGGATACAGAGTTCTTTGGAAGAGTATCTAGGAGAGTCATTCATTTATGTGGCTGAACATCACAGTATGGGAGATAAATCAGAATTAGACATCCTTCCCTGAGAAAGGGTAGAGGGAAATACTTCTGTTACAGAAGGACTGTCAAGAGACCCAAGCAGTCTCCTTGCCTCATGCTCCCATGCAGATGCTGAAGGAAGAATTTTGAGATAAGCAGGATTATCACAAAACCCCAGTAGGCTGCCCCTCTTTTCAGCACTGCTCATGCCAGAATGCCTCTGTGCTCCTTACCCAGGATAATCAGGGCTGGGATGAGTGCCATGCCAAGGCACTCTTCATTCTTCTGTGTGTTTATGCTGTGTGCAGGCATCACCTTCCTGATGCCAGAGCTGTCGGAGCTGTGGAACTTCCACCTTGTAATGTGATGGGGGTCTTGCTGGAGAGTTGTGTTTTGGATTTGGCTGTCCCAATGTCAGAATAAAAAGAATAAAATGGAAGAGCTCATCATACAGAGCAGTCCACATGAGTGAAGGCAGTGGAAATAAGGAAAACCCAATGCTGCGAGCACCCTCAGGGGAATGTTTTGAGTAAACAGAGGGTTAAAATGACATTGGCGACACTTTTCTCCATGTCAGCAAGATCTGCCACCATTTCATTTTGATTCTGACAAACTATTTAGCCTGGAGAAAAAAAAAGCATATTTTACTGAAAGTTGAAATTTTTCCTTTCAATGTCTTTGCAAATGAAATGACTCGATGCCTCCTGTTTCCAAGATATTTAATTTTAGGTTGAGGAGGAGTTTAGTCTGAATGTCAATATTATCAATCATTCTGTGTGATTTTAGAGATTCTATTTCTCTGGAAGAATGGAAAGATTTCATTTTAGAATAAGTTACTTTCCCTCACTGGTCCGATGAATTGCAAATCATCTACTTACTAAATTTTCCATGTGCTGGTAACATCTGTTCTACAGTGGCCTTTTTCAAAATTTATGGCAGCACAGCATTATAGCCATGTCTTTCTGTCCTTCCTACATTCATTCTTTTCCTTTCTGCTTTGCTCTCGGTGCTGGGTACTTATATTATTGCAGCAGAAAAATGTAGAACATTAACATTTGTTAATCCTTTTATACCTCAAGTCTTCACATCTTTGTCCAGCTCCGCTTTTCATTGCGCCTGCATGTCCCTGGAATAGCCTCAAAATTCCAGCTACAGCAAAATAACCCAAAGTGTATCCTGGCCCTGTGGTGCTGCTGGAAGGCTATTTTAGAATTAAGATATTCAGTGGTTTAAAAGTGTGTTTGCTGGATCCCTAGGAGCAAACTTTTACTGGATCCCCACTTTGCAGGGATTTAGCCATTCAGTTGTTATTAATATTGAGCCATGCTGCTGAATCCACCTGTTCTGTAAGGAACAACTTAGCTTTGAGTGCCTTTACACTGGACACTTATTTCAGCAATTAATAGAGAGGACGAAATGAAACCTGATTTTAGCCTACAATTTTACAGTGGCATGACAGAGGAGGAATGAGAGGCTAAAGAATAGCTAGCAAAGATCTTCACAGTAAATTTGGACCCTGACTTTTCTTTCACACCGTGTTTGAAAACATACATGGGGTAAAAGTAGAATGTCCTGATTTGGAAAGGACCCAAAAGAATCATTGAGAGAATTGAGAGACCATCATAGAGAGCTGCAGTTGCTGCCAAAAGGTCAAGTTTGCTTAAATAACATGGGATGAAAGTCCAGTAAGGACATTTACGTGTTTTACGGTGCAGAATAAAGTACCTGGCCCATCTCTAAAACAAGTAAATGCCTTCATCCAAAGGAGTTCATCTTTGATAGCCCATGAGGAGCAATTTCCTTTGCTGCACAACACGTAGATCAGATGGGCAGGAGGGCAGCAGCACCACAGCCAGGAAGCCAAGCAGGGAGATGCCTGAATCCCCCCAGTGAGACTGGAGCAGGGACAGCAGAGACTTTGCATCTATATCACCTACTTCGGCAATCTCATCTGTGAAACCTTCTCCCACAGCTAAGAGCTTCCATCAGAAATCCTAGAGCTGGGGAAGGAGAAAAAAGAGTGAGAGAGATTTTCCATCTAATTACAGCTAATAAACTGAGGTTTGACAAAGAAACTGGTTTTAATATCCTGTTCCCTGGTCTCTACTCCGCAGGGATATCATGAGACAGCACAACATTTTGGTATCAGATTTGTAGATTTTCTTGATGAAATCATGCCTTTTGTAAAACTGAATTGAATATGCATCAGTGCAAAGAGAAATTAAAGGAAGGGAAACAGCATTGGCAGCTGCCAAAGTTGGCATATTCTTATTTATAATGAATAGTTAATAAAACTATAAAAGACTGTGGTTTCAGTGGGAGAGGATCTGCTATGGAATAACCAAGTGCTCAGGCCACTGCTAAGCATGTGGCAGTCGTGGTTTCAAGTCAGGAAGAATGAAGCTCAAACCCAGCAGAAGATGCCCCTAAGTCACCCCCCTCCTCTCACCTGTTTATTATGCTTTGTGTTATTCTTCTGCTGGGTCTATTCTGCAGCCTGTGCTCCAAACGCATTCAGTGCCTATCTGAGCATATCCACTGCTTGCAAACAGTATTTATGCAACTCAATTCAACATCAAGGCTAAAGAAGGTTAATGGGATCCTCATTTCCAAATACAGAAAGACAAACATTATGGGGGATAAAAAAGGGCTAAATATTCTTGAGGCCACCTATGAATAAATGTGAACAGGTGTAGGGGCTGCACAGCTGCTTGTGGCACCACCACTTCTCAGTCTATCACAGGCAACCCCCTTTTTATTAATGGGCTGATAGACGTGCTCTCCAAACCACAGGGCTGAAAACATCATATATTTCTGTACTACCACACCCACACAGTGGGTACTGTAGGAGAGGCAACAGTCACTCGTGCACAGGGGAACGCAGCTGACTCATGCACTATTTGGAGATGTAGGTCCACAGGGTGTCTTTTAAAGTGGCATTTGAAGTTTTAGTGGTAACTAAACCTTCTCTGTGCTGACTTAATAGTAGAAAGAAAGCTGAAATAGATCTGCCAGGCCTTCCACGCTAAGCTATAGCTGTTAGTGTGCTTGTGCAGGATACTGGTAGATGCCAGGTAGATCTAGCTATACAAACCCTCTGTTCTCTAAACAACTCCTAGAATAGAATCACAGAATCACAGAATCACAGAATCATTAAGATTCAAAAAGATCTCCAAGACCAAGTCCAACCTTTGACTAATCACCATCTTGTCAACTAGACCATGGCACTGAGTACCATGTCCAGTCAATTTCTGAACACCTCCCGCTATGGTGACTCCATCACCTCCCTGGACAGTCTATTCCAATGCTTACCAACCCTTTCAGTGAATAAACTTTTCCTGATGTCCAGCCTGAACCTCCCTTGGTGCAGCTTGAGGTCACATCATTTTGTCATAAAACAACTCATAAAACACAACACAGAAGTAACCAAAGCCTGACATTCACCACGTTTCACATAATCAAATTTTACAAGTTTCAAAAGCAACTCACCAATGACTGCAAATTACTAAAGAATAAAGTAGCAAATGATAAATTGATTGCCTGCTGTTTCTTTGTGCACTAATTTGTGTTATGGCTTTCCAATCTGAAATTGCTTGACTAGATTTTTGTCGATTGTTTTTTCTTAGCTCAAATTACTAAAGAAATTACTGTGGTAAACTGAACATATGAAGTCTAATGAAGAATTGATCAGTTGTCATATTGTAGGGCTTTTCTGATTTCTAGCCTGTCTACTTAAGATGAAAATTACAGTTGTTAGCCAATTACCAACTAAGAATGCAAAACTGAGTCTGGTTTTGATAACAGAAAGATGGAAGAAAACCTGAAATAGTTCATGTCTGCCTGTAATCAACTTGTTTTACCTATGGATGGGGATACACATTTAAAATTTTCTGTTGAATTATTCCCTAGCAAAAGAAGTAAGAACTGGTTGCTTCCTCCTTCAGTAATGCTATTTTTAAACCATGTTTTTCAATAAAATGTATGGTATTATATTATAATCTAAAAGTGTACTCTCACTGTTATCGGGCAAGAAGGAAGTGGAAAAGTAGAATTGAAAGCTCAGCATGGAAATGGCTCCATGGAAATAAAAAATTGCTAGGATTCATCTCATCTGGTGAGAAGAAACTGTACTGCACTATCAGCATCTGTGGAGAGTGGTTCCCACTGAAAGTACTCCATCTGGAAATCTTATTTTGTTTTCCTTTTTTTTTTTTTTTTTATGAAGAACTAGAAATTTTCAGTGCTGCACCTCCTGTAAAAAACACCAGCACCACACTGCCTGTGGTGGAGAAAATCCTTATCCCATCCCAACCCATCCCTGCATGGAAAACCCTCCCTCAACCTGACCAGCCACTGAGGGACAGAGCTCATTTCTGGCTCAGAATACCTTCTGAGGACACAAATCTCCCCAGCACATTTTTTAAGCAACCAGAAGCTCTAAAGCACACAAACTTACACTGTGATCAAAGTTAATTCAGTGTAAATGAGAAAAAATCGGTCCGTTTACCTTCTGCACTGCTGATCCTGATCAAAACACATCTGCCTGTAATATGCACCATATGGGGCAACAATTGTCTCCTGTTTATTCCTGTGCCTCCCTAATGCCCTGTGTTCCCTGTGAACATGCATATCTGTACCTGCAGCTCTAGCTGGATGGTCACTAAAAGGCATTTTGCTTTACACACATATAATTACGGAGATGTTTTTTCTTATTATGGTAATTGCATCCTAAGAGGTTGTGCAGGTAGCAACTGTAAATGTGATGAATGCTCAGCTGATACCAGATGAGCTGAATTTTGTTTTACATCAAAAATCAGTTTATGGCTGATGGCCTCATAGTTTCCTGAAACCTTGCTATTTTTATTGATGCTTCTGTTACTACTGGTAAAAAAGCAGAGATCTGTGGAGCAACCAAAGCAGAGACAACTCTAAACGAAAAGGAAAATTAGTGCCTGTTAGAACAGGGAATTGGGAACTAAATTCCACTAAATGAAAATAGCAAATGCATTTATCTGAGGGTTTTCTTATATAGGAACTGAAAACCTTGTTCTTACATGGCATGAATAGGCTTCCATATGTTTCTATCAGGTGCTAGACACACGAGCAGGTATGTGAGATTCCCCTGGAATACCACAATGGCTGGGGGAAACTGCTGGCTGGAGCTGTGACCATCCTGTTTCTATAGAAGAAAGGTAATGATGCATTTTAATTTTGAAGATATTATGACTATACGTACAGAAACTGTGTCTTTCCAGTGCTGAAGAAACAAACAGCAAGGATTGCTGATAAATTTGGATTTTAGAAATCTATTAGGCTTAATGTCGCACTTCCACGGTTGGGAGTACACAGCTTTATCTTATCACACTGGCCAGGCAGGCTGCCGGCTATTTCTAGCTCCTGACCTTTTATTTCAATATTTTTTAAATCCATCCAAAGTGCTATAATGCATGAGAAGAGCTTTTTGCATCCGCAGCAGGAGTTGCTATGAGCCTGAGCCTGTTTTGTATCAAGTCTCTCCAAGTTCCGAAGAGCAGACAGCCCATAAGGGGGTGAAGGGCAGGGTCAAAGACCCACATTTAAGGACGAAGGTGGCGAGGTCCTTCCAGGTCTGTTTCCAATAGCTGGAAAGTGGAGCATGTCCATGTACATTACTACAGAACAGTAATGAATAAAGCCTTACTCCAAAGGCAAGAGCAAACCCAACCATTCATCCTAAATGTCAAACCCCTGACAGAAAAGCCCATTATAAACACGTGAAGAGTGTGTGGCTGCCAAAAGCACCGTTGTGCCAGTGAATGGAATGAATAATAGTGATGAAGAATAGCAAAACAATAGCAGGAAAAATCGCCTCGTCACCCTGCATACATTAGGAACTAAATCACACCCAGGACACACGCACAGAGCTGGCATTTGGCAGCACTAAGGTGCCTGCAGCCAGAGTGCCCTTATCTGTTCTCCAGTCTCTGCTGCATCCTGGGCGCACTGACTGTAAGTTAGTGGTGACACTTTGTCCAACATAGTATCATCTATATACAGAAATATGTGGAAGAACTGGAGGAAAATGTGGCTGAATTTCAGCATTAGCCATGGGAGCAGTCTGGAAAAATGTGTGGCTCACAAACTGTAATTAGCCTGTGTCGTGGTTGAGGTATAGAAACAGCTCCAGCTCTCAGAGGGGTAAACCATGGAAATCAAATTTCCATCTGAATAGAGCCCAGTGGGTTCTAAAATCAAAACGTGAGGGTTTTTTGCTGCTGCTATTTAGGAAAGGTACATTTGTGACTGTATGTACAACTGAGATTAGGAGGTAAGAAAGAACCTTTTCATTTGGGTTCACTTTTTCATTCTAAAGGATGAGAGCAAAACAGACCAATCAATAACAATAATTATAATTTTCTTTTTATGGATTGCTCAGAAGTCCTTAAAGGCATCATCATTAACTTAAAGATAACTCGAGGAAATTTATGAGTTTCTTAATTCTTTTCTGAAACAGCAATAGAAAGTGATTTCTATATTCAGATTCTCAGCCTGCTTGGGTCTGAGGCTGAGCCAGAACGAGCAAGGAGGAGACTTGGTAAAACAGAATATAGCTATTGACATGATTTGCCTTTGTTGCTTTTTCTAACTGGCACATTCAATAGATGAGTCTGTATTTCACAAAGTACCAAATTCACCTGTCCTGTAGAGCTGCCCATTTCTTTTTATGCATGTGATGTATGCTGTCCCTGTGGTGTCCCCCACATTATTCATGAGAAATTTTCACATGGATGAGAGATGCCAGATAGTGAGTTCTGGAGACTGAAACATTTTAAAGGACGTCAGCTTCTTCTGGAAACATCTTGGCCCATACATCAGTTGGCCACATATGCATTGTCCCTTAAAATAAACACTCGGTTCCTTCATCCTTTCCATTATGGAGCACCGAAGAAAGCGCTTTTCATCCCATCTCCTGTGACAGTTCCAAACTCCACAGTAAACCACCCAGAAGTTCCTCAGACTTCTCACAGGGACCCCTTGTTTTCACCTATTTTGTCAGCCCTTCTTGACACTTCTGGCCTAATGCAAAGTGCTTATCTGCCTGTCTCTGCATCCCTGTGTGAGCTCATTATGCTGCAAAGTATTCATGGAATACACAGACTAGAAGAAAAGTTTCACATAATCAATGCCCCCTTACTTAACCACAAGTTAAAAATAGAAATGCAAGCCAAGATAAGAGATACCAGCATGAATAAATATATGTTTCCTTTGGAGCTGAATGTTGGCCTTTGATTTGTCAATAGTATATTGGTTTACTTCATAGAAACCCAGGATGATGTGACCTTGTTCCCAGACAAATGAAAATCAGATGCATCATAAAGACAACATCTTCAGACTGTAGGAGGGGTTTTTTTTGACTATACTTTCCATTAGGGCTCGACGCTGTTACCTTCGTGCAGAAGAACAGAATTCCCTAAGAAACAGGCAACAAACTCAGTCGTGCTGCCTGACAGGAGCAAACTCTAGTGAAAGTTTCTGTTCCATATACCACAAATATCAAGGATGTAGTACAGAGGATCCATGAGTCTGAGTGAAGAAGGGAAGGGATCTCTTCCCACAGTGTTGCCACTGTCATTGGTACTCAGACCTCTCTCAGGCACTGCAGAGGGATTTATATACACTATGTTTTGTTTCCAAACACAGCAGATCCCTAGAGTGGAACAGTCTAAAGCCTGCCTTGAAAGAAGAGTTTACTCTGTAAGGCAGGCATGGTAAAGAGTCTTTAACTGCATGTTGAGATCCTTGGGTTACAAGAAGATGCTTATTTTTAAAAACTTCTAAGGGGAACTCCTAAGCAGCAGAATCCCAGAAAACCATGTTTCTGCTTGGTTTAGTTTTTCTTCCCACATCCATTAAGAGCTTGGAAAGATTTTCCCAACATCTGCTTTTCTTTTCCACCCAATCTCTATTTCAATGTATGGTAAATCAAAATATGACACTGACAAACCGAAAGCTTCACAGAGTTTCACCTGAACTTTGCTGCACCAGTGAAATGCAGCCCCTGGCCATGGAAGTGCCTGGTGATTAAAAGGTTTCCTTTCTGCAAAGCACAAAGAGAAGAAAGTGAACACATCATTTGTCTGCAATTAATTGGAGTTATGGTTTAATAGCCTCAGCATTTCGGACTGATTTTTCCAAATTAAAATCTTCCATAATTTTCCCATGAAGAGAAAGTCAAACACTCTGGAAAATGCTTTGTTCCACTATGGACTGTAAGAAACAAAAGCAGAGATCTGAAAATCTTCCAGGGAGGGAGGGACTTGAAAAATTCACTGTATGTCATACAAATGTCAAAAACATGAGTACTCTTACACATAATTTGAAACATATATATATATATATATTCAAAGACAGATAAGTGTACTTACATGTACCTAAATGTATGTTGTCAAATATACAATCTCCCTGGCACCTCCCCACTCTGCCTTAGAGCAAAGCCACGTGAAAGCTGTTGGGCAGTGTCACTTCCTGGTCCTGACTGAGGTTTTGGGGGAAAGCCCCAGATGGGTTCCCACGATGCGGGAGATAATGGCAAGACAGAAATTTGGGTTTGGGAACACATCTTTCCTGGTCACAGAACAACTACAGCCCATCACCAAAGGGTGCTCTTGGTTGATTTTACCTGGATCTGTCACTGTGTTTTCATTCACCATCCACATAAAAATTATTTTGTGATCTGCCAGTTATTTCACAAGGCTTTAGAATGCCCTTTATAAATATATAAAGGCTGGCACCACTTTGCCCAAAACAAACATGCACCTCAGGCTTGTGGACTATATTTCTTTCAGAGTTTTCCATCTGCCATCACCTATTGATATTATTTGATTTGCAGCTGCTATTCAAAGCAAACAAACAAAATCTCACAGCTTTCTAAACCTTCCTCCATGTAAGCCACTGATATTTACTGGGAGCAAAAGTGACAGGTAAAGCTCTATCACACTTGTACTCACCTGTCTCTAGGAATAAAAGCAAAGGTTTAGCAAACTATTTCCTTCCAGTTTTTCAGCTTGCCACTCCAATTTTTCTATCTTCCTCCCTGATATATCTGGTTCTTCCCCCCATGGCCACGAGCACCAGCCAGGATGGACAGACCCTCAGCAAATGCCTGGTGCTCCCACAGCAGCATCTTTTCCACCAACACCTCTGCCCAAGAAGTGCACAGGTGGCCCAGCTGCTTACAGACCATCCAACTATCAAGCTGCTTGAAGTAAGCTGCAGCCTGCAGATGTTTAATGTGTGAGTCAATGCTGAGGGGATCCCAGACCAATGCCCTAAAAACACCTTTTGGGACTCTGGTGTGGCTGGTCCCTGGTATAGCCCTGTGGAGCCTCAGGGCCACCTGATACAACACTGGTCAGCACCCCAAGACTGGGCTCACAGGCTGCTGTCCCCAGGACGTGCTGACATATATATCCTCCTCCAGCCATGGTCACACCAATGTTTTTTTAGCTGAGAACCAAACCCCATGTCCACAGCAGCATTTCAGTGTGAAACAGCAGGTCATATATTCACTTTCTGCTCATTTTTCACCGGGTATTTCTGGATGCTTCTGCCTTCTGCAGGAGGTTGTCCTCTTCCCAGCAAGCCCACAGGCTGCCCCTCATTTCCCACACATTGTGTGAATGTCAACCTCCAGGCATTAACAGCGAGATTCCTTAGGCTTCAGTGGAGACAGGCTTTTCTCCAAAGGACTTGCTTTATCATGTCACCAGAGTTACTCAGATGTTGTTTTCACTTAGCAGCTGAAACAGATATTATTATTTGTTTGCTTTTTGTGTCAAAAAAAGAGCTATTCAGTGACTCTTTGTCACAGGTTGCTTCTGCAAAATTATGGTTAAAAAAAAAAAGGCTTTTAAGTCTAGCAAAGTAAATCATCCTTTTGTCTTAGCAACAGCACCCTGCCTATATTGAGGGTGGTGGTGGTTCAAGAAGCAGCTCTTTGCAGAACACTAAAGCACCACCTACCACCCAGTATATAATTCCAACAACTCTGCACTGAGAACCATAAAATCTCACTGCACAGTTTAATTCCTTCCCGAAGAAAACATGAATGGTCATAAATGACCAGCTCCCTGAGAAGCCATAATTTGTTTCATAAGCCTTTTTAATACAATTATAGGAATAGAGCTGAATTAAACTTACAAGTTTCTTTTAGGTGAAGAAATAACTATTTCCTTTTAAAGACAACCAAGTCTGCATACCACAGACTAGCAGTGACTCCATGGATGTGGACTATTATTGTTCCCCAAAACAGGGGTGACAATTAAGATATTGAGAACTTCATCACTGTACACAAGCTTGACATCTGCACCTAACTTTGTTGTGAATTAAAAATTAGCAGGAAGGCTTCTGCTGATTAGTGTAGCTGCAGCCACCATAAAGTACAGGTGGGCCCCTCTCAGGTGAACAACCAACAGGGCTTAGCTGTGTCTTCTTGTTTTTAAATAATATTTTTATAATGTAGTCTGATTACAGTGATTCATTTATTTCTGCAGGAAAGCCAGTGGTAATTAACTTCTACCACGGCCTGCAATTTGCATGTTAAAGTTTACAATCATTCTTTCATAGCGCCGTAATAAGCACCATTTTATAAGGGAAACTCAGTAATTGAGGGGTTGTTTTGCTCATGGCTTGCTGCAAAGCCTGGGTGAGGTTTTGCTCATGCTCCCTCCTGCTCTGTGCCAGCACAACGCAGTCGGCTCCATGTGCTTGGGAGTGATCTACATCAGGGAGACTACAAAATCCGTCAGGCTGACTCCAGGGGAGCTGACAGCGGATCAATGCACCTTGCTGCCTCCTGGATGACAGCCTGCAAGCATAACTAAACCCAGTCACAGGTACATAAACACGCTCTGACAGCTGATACAGGGTGAAATAGTCCTTTAGAGGTGCTGGCTGTTCGAGCCATGTATGCTCCTTAGGGACTGGACGCATGGCTCTAGTCCCAAATCCTGTTAAATTTAATGGGTGAACACCCCTCTCCTTAGGGACCTCGGCTGCCCCCCCAGACTCCTCCAAGTCCCTCCCTGCCCTTCGCCAGGGCTATGGGCAGTGTTCATTTAATATGAGAAACAGCATTTTCTAAACGACCTCAAACAAATCTATGCGACGGATGGAAAGTAATTAGCCATGTGTCAGCATCTAATATATTTGCATTGTTTAGACAGAGTAGTTAATCACTGGTAAGGCCACAACATGTGGTGTGACTCTGGATTATAACTAATACATATTGAGCAGAAGGCTATTAATTACATTCAAAGGCACTATTTGATGATATTATTATTATTATTGAGAAAGTGAATGCAATTAATTATGTTACAACATTTTTGCAGGATTCCCACAGCAATACTGTGCAAAGAGCTGTTTGCCTTTAGACTCCTTTGTCTTTTGTTCAGAAAAGAGCTAATTCAGGCAAGCAAAAGGCATCACAAGCCAAGATTCTGTTCCCATTAATGCTCCTGAAGCACTGAGTGATATTGAAGGGGTCAGCGAAGGTCTACATTTTTAAAGGGTTTTTAAATATAGGGTAAACTTTTCATTTGTGTAGAATAGTTGGTCTGCTGAAATGTCACTTCTTCCCTTGGGTTGGAATTAGCAAAGGACAGTCTCCATGAGGTCCCCAGAAAGGACTTCTGAGGGAGGGAATCAGATCCTAGATTTAATTAGAGGTGCGATATTTCCAAGCGTTCCCTCTCTAAAATGCCTCTTACCTACAGAAAAGAAAACCTTAGGGCACTTCTTTTTTATGTATAAAGGCAATTGTATTAATTCAGTGGAATTTTGCATTGGAATTGCCATGGCTTTGACAGTTTAGTTCCCTGAAAATTGTAATAAAGGCTCTGTTACGCTACATTTTGTCCCCATTTATCTTGTATACCATTGCCTTGCCTGTGGCACAATCAAAATAATCTTCAAAAATAGTACCATAAATGGATTGACTTTGACCTTCTGAGTATCTTGTCAATAAAATAAAAATGATAAATGTGTTTCAGAGTGCCACTGACATAACATTAAAGCAGAGTCACAATCTGAAAAGTGACATTTGAAAAATTATGTTATGGGGAGGGGTCTTATTCTCCATCAATTCTGTCACACAAGTTCTATTTACAGTGAAAAGAGGGATTTTGCTCACTGCCAGGCTGTGCAATTCCTGCGATGTGGCCTCTGCCTCTTACATCATCATTAGCAATTAAAGATTACTGCAGCAAGAAATTAGCTGAGCCTTCTGTTGCCGAGGCAGAGCAGCTCCACCTCGGGCTCCTCCCGTGACCCTCTGCCGTGCTGACACAGTGAGAACAGACTTGGCCTCACCAAGAAATGGCTCAGATAACCAAGAAAAGGCCTTTTCTTCTACATGATCAGCTCTTTGAAGATTAACAACTTTTAAAAGAATCACTGCAAGGCTTCTTTTTATTAGGTGATAAGAAAATAACTGAATATTCTGTTAAAAAAATCAAGAGATGTATGAAAATAAACAGGGCAGGCGAGTAAACAAGCACATGTCAAGGGGCAGCAGGTTTGATTCCGACTTTGAGATGCACACAGAGAAGCTCTGATGTCTTTGGCTTTATACCTTGAGTCTGACCTGTGCTTGAATATTTGCAAGCCTAACTTGAGCCCACTTCTAAAAACCCTGCACTGTTTGCTTTTACATTTTTTTCTCTCTTTTTAACATTTCTTGTTGCCATTCTTCCAAAACCATATTTAAAAGTATGTGAAGTGCACTTTTATGCTTAAGTATCAATTTATATCACGATTAAAATGCTCATGCATATAGCGAACTAAATTAATAGTTAGATTAAAAATAAAACCCCACATATTTTCAAAGGTCACAGGGCTTTGGAACCTCAAAACATTATTGATTTCTGAGGAGGAGTGACTCTGTTAATCACTAAAAGTAGGCTGAAATCATGTTAAGAGGATACGGTTTCTGGTCTTGATACAGATATGATGAGAATCTAGGTTGATGAGCTGCCGACCGAGGACCTCCCGCCCAGGACACCACACCGGGCTGAGGGGGAGGCACAAAGGGCGTTTCCTC